>MU676405.1:46024-67771 GCA_026770625.1 Nicotiana glauca
TTTTCCACGTAAAAATCTTGGTGTCATTGTTACTCTTTTATTTTTGTTAATTACCGTATCTCGGTGCTACATTATTATTCCGCTTTTATTACCGTGAATATTATTTCTGTGGGGATTTATTCCCAACAAGTTTAGCAATACTGTAGACTACATGATGTTTAATGGATGTTAGATTTGACACATGGTTATCGTGTTGTTCTTATACAATTACATAAATTATATAATTCAATTCTTTTGTCAAATTTACTGATGAAGGAGTCATAATCTTGAATCAGACAAAGAGTCCTTGTACTACAATAATGATATCAATAAAAAAAATTTATGTTAATAACTATTAAGTATTTCTATCACAAATAATTATAGTTGTTTTTTCAACTTTACACCATGAAATTGATTATGGTATACTAGCTATCCTAAGAAAAACTTATGTTGATCGAATTTCTATACATTTTTACAAATTACAACTTTCATTCGTCAACAACTTCTTGATATGTATGAAACTGTAAAAGTAAAAATGCTACAAGGCAAAAACTTCTAGACGTGAAGTATCTGCAACCATACACGGCGTTGTTCATATTCAAAATGTAAATCATATATTGTCAAAATATAAAAAAGCAAAGTTGAATATTTGACATGACAATCGTATTTAAGTAACTAAATTAGTTGTTTAAATGATATCTAATCCTCTTACATATAACAACTAATTAAATCAGAGGTTGTGTTTTCTTATCGCACACATATTTTTATATTATTTGTAATATTTTAAAATATTTGTACTGATTAGCATGGGATACATGTGCAACCAAAAATAAGTAATTAAAAAAGTAGAAAGAAACGAAGCCCACAAGCAATAATTGTCTTCACTTGTATGAATTCCAATTGAAAAATGACAAGTGCATAATTTAATCTGTCACCTTTTAGGAGATTATAGTTCCACTTTAAATAAGAATAGTGGGTGTTAGGTGACACATAAAATTTAGGTATATAAATGAATTTTTCGGACATTTATTTTTTACAAACTGAAAATTTATTCATTAGATACTAAGTAACAACAGACATTTGATCCATTACGAACGATAGGGCAAGCATGGTATTGAGGTTACCAAGCTTGGCTAATTGTCTACAAACATTAACAGACACAGACTTAACATAAGCATTACCAGCTTTGTCCGCCAGCATTCTGGTCGTGACACAAGGCGGTGGAATAACTAGACGACTAAGTTTATTAATATTTGGATGCCTTGTTGCCTCCTTAGCCAAAAGATATGCTACTTCATTTCCTTGTCAGAAGTTATGCCTGATCACCAACATATTTATTCTGAATATCGACTACCTGCAATTATTTATAAGAGAGTTTTAAGTGGTACAACTACATCATGATGTAGTTAATTACGCGTGTTGCATCTGTTACCACTTCTGGTGGGTAAAGTTTTTGCTCCCACGCAAGTTGAAGGCCATGGTAGAGGGCCTGTAATTCAGAGTTGATGGATAATTTTTAGTGAGATTTCATTTGAAATCCCATTACCCAATAATCACTGTTATTTCTCATTATGCCCCCAATTCCACCATGTGTATCACCTGCCTTAGGCTCCATTTATGTTGAGTTTGTACCATCTCCTCGGTGGATTTGCTTTTTTCGGACAAGTTTAATAAGTTGTAGGTATTTTATGCCCTTTCTCTTTCATATTCGTTTAACTATTGAGAATTTTAACTTTGATTTAATATCACTTTTTCTATGAAATGAATTTTTTACTAATATTTTACTATTTTCTTTTATTTATCTCTAATATAATATAAGTAAATGAACATTGGTATCCAATTAAATTCTTATGTCGTATGAAAGTTTTTAAAGTTTTCAAGCATTGCCTAGTAAATGTTGATGTTAAGGCAGTGGAAAGGGTGTAAACATATAAAATTTATTGGGTTTAGTCCATACAAAATTTGGATTAAATTCAATTGAGTTAAATAATTAATTTGGGCTTTACAAGTTAAATTAGTCAATTTCATTATTTTTAAGCCCAAAGTCCATTTCATCTTCAGGCCCATATTTATGCCATGTGACATGGCATATCTAGTCAAACTCCAGGCCAATAAGGTGACGCCACGTGTTAAATGATGTGGCAATCCAAGTCAAAAAGCAAGAACCAACCACAGGTTGCCAAATGGCTAAAATGACATGGACCAATCAGAATCAAGCAAGAGAGTTCATATGTAGCTGGACTGTCCACCCTCTACAACTATAAATAGAGGGGTTACATAACTCTCAGGGGACATTCAGAGTTGGAGAAGAACACTCCGCAATTGGTGAAGGCATCCACAAACATAGAGATCAATCATCAAGTGCTTAGTTCTTCAACAAAGGAGTGATCAACGGAGTTCTTCCCGGAGATCAACCCGTAACAACAAAGTGTTACTCGACGTTCTTGGTGATTAAATACATCACAAGGAGGTTTGCATTATCTTACATTCGAGAAAGACGTTTCTCAATCCCTCGAATCACGGAGAATTTTAGAGAGGAGAATCAAGGGATATATAGAATTGTACTCACAAATATTTATCAATAAGATCACTTTTTCTTCATATTATTATTTTTGTTGCAGTTTATTTTTCATCTTACGAAAATTTATTGCAAACAAATTTTGGCACGCCCGGTGGGACCAATTCTTCCCTTTATCTCTCCTTCTTGCAAGTTAAAAACTACAAACTTTAGATCTACTGCTACAATGACCTTCTACAAGTGTGATGTTTCATTCAAAGATGCTACGGTTGCCGCATTCGCTCAGCTCAGTCATGTTGGCCTAATCACTCGAAGCAAGTTCAAGGCTAGTGGCTTGGATGGATCTGAATACTTCGCCTCCTTGGAGATGACGAAGAAAAGCAGATCTCATATCACGTTCGCAACCGCAATCTCTGGGGGCAACACCGCATTCTCAATATTTGACGAACTTTCTCAAGTAGCTTCAAACCTTGGCGGATTTGAAGATTTGGTGGATTCTTCAGTTTCAACAAAAGTCAATGCCTTGGTGACTGATGCAACTAATGTGGACAAAAAGTTTGCCATGATGGAACAAACTATAGAGGTATTGAAGAAATCTGTTGAAGACAAAGACCTTCAAATCGCTCAACTCATGAACAAATTGGAGGCCTATGCACCTGGAGAGTCGAGCCATGTCCCTCCCCGTTCACCTGTCTCCACCTCCTAGAAAACAGCTATTGAGGAATCATTTTCAAAGTTAAACATTCAAAAGGAAAAGCAATCTACTTCAGTTGCAGCGTTATCTGTCCAACAATTGTAAGACATGATAACAAACACCATCAGAGCTCAATATGGCGGACCATCGCAAAGTTTGTTGTACTACTCTAAGCCTTATACTAAGAGGATTGATTGTTTAACCATGCCAACCAATTATCAACCACCAAAGCTGCATCAATTTGATGGCAAAGGGAACCCAAGGCAACATATTTCCCACTTTGTCGAGACTTGTAGCAATGCTGGAACGCATGGTGACCATTTGGTAAAACAATTTGTTCGTTCTCTGAAAGGGAATACATTTGACTGGTATATTGACTTGGAGCCCAAGTCCATTGATAGTTGGGAGCAACTTGAGAAGGAATTCCTCAATCATTTTTACAGTACCTGGAGAAATGTAAGCATGATAGAGTTGACAGGCACCAAGCAAAGGAAGGACGAGCTCGTGGTGGATTGCATTAATCGTTGGTGGGCGTTAAGTTTGGACTGCAAATATCGCCTTTCAGAAATATCTACTGTGGAGATGTGCATTCAAGAAATGCACTGGGGCCTTTTGTACATCCTACAAGGGATCAAACCGCGAACTTTTGAAGAACTTGCAACACGAGCGCACGACATGGAGTTAAGCATCGCAAGTCATGGAAAGACATCTCCATTTGCTGATCAAAAGGAGTTCAAGAAAAATGTTGCATCAAAGAATCAAACCAAAGAATCAATGGAGGTGAGAGCAACTTCTGTGAAGGTCACTACTAAGAAAAAAGTGAAGGAGGATAATATCCCGAGTCAATATCCCAAAGAGGAGAAGTGTCGTCCTACCTTGAAGGAATTAGAGGCAAAGGTTTATCCATTTCCAGATTCAGAGTTGCAGAAGAACACTCCGCAATTGGTGAGGACATCCACAAACATAGAGATCAATTATCAAGTGCTTAGTTCTTCAACAAATGAGTGATCAACGGAGTTCTTCCCAGAGATCAACCTGTAACAACAAAGTGCTGCTCGATGTTCTTGGCGATTAAATACATCACAAGGAGGTCTGCATCATCCTACATTCGAGAAAGACGCTTCTCAAGCCCTCGAATCATGGAGAATTTTAGATAGGACAATCAAGGGATACATAGAATTGTACTCACAAATATTTATCAATAAAATCTCTTTTTCTTTATATTATTTTTGTTGCAGTTTATTTTTTGTCTTACGAAAATTTATTGCAAACAAATTTTGGCACGCCCAGTGGGACGTACCCACAATCCTTGATGAACTGCTGGACAAGAAAGTCATCGATCTCCCTGAATCAAAAATGCCATAGGAAAGTGGCAAAGTTGGCGATCTGAAATACTGCAAGTTTCATCGCGTCATTAGCCACCCTACAGAGAAATGCTTCATCTCGAAGGAGAAAATTATGGCTCTTGTAAGTGAAGGAAAAATCATCATTGACATGGATGAAACAACAGAAGCAAATCATGCAAGTATCTCACTCAAGTAAAAGAAGTGTTTAAAGTTGCATAACGTGTCAATCACTGCCTTCTTACAATTTGGAAGTTTCGAGCCCATTGAAGTTGATCTTCCAAGGAAAACTCTTGAAGGTTAACTAGAGTTAGACAATCACTCCAAAGAAAAAGACGATGAGGGTTGGATTCTAGTCACTCACAAGAAGCGAAGACATCATGCAGTTTTGAGGCTACAAATTCCTAATTCAGGAGCGATGATGAGCAATGCAGATAGGCTACAATCACCTAGAAATATCAAATCTTCTACTAGAAATAAGATTAACGTTGCCTTATCACCGAAGTTTCGAAAGCCCATTACATTGCATGAATTCTTTCCGGGAAAATTCCTTTATGGAGGTCACATTAGTGCGACTCATGTAGTTTCTAGTACTTACGAAACAAAGTAAAGCAACGATGAGCTTGATCCAATGAAAATACATGAACATCGTGATAACGGAAAAGTTGTCCCGTGTTGTGCAACAATTTCATTCACAGATGATGACTTGCTGCTAGGGTCTAAGCCATATAACAAACCTTTGTTTGTTGTAGGGTCCATTTGAGAAAAACATCTCAATCGCATACTTGTTGATGATGGTTCGGCTGTCAACATCATTCCAAACATGGTGCTAAAAAAGCTTGGGATCTCTATCGATGAGCTATCCAAAAGTAACC
This sequence comes from Nicotiana glauca, assembly GCA_026770625.1. Taxonomy (NCBI): domain Eukaryota; kingdom Viridiplantae; phylum Streptophyta; class Magnoliopsida; order Solanales; family Solanaceae; genus Nicotiana; species Nicotiana glauca. The sequence goes on from MU676405.1 coordinate 51,434, forward strand.
TAACAATCCAAGGTTTCAACCAAGGGGGACAACGAGCCATAGGTATGATCCGCGTAGGATTATCCATTGGTGAGATGAATTGAAACACCCTGATTCACATCATAGATGCTAAAACATCATACAACTTGTTGCTTGGACGTCCTTGGATTCATGAGAATGGGGTGGTATCATCCTCTTTGCATCAAAGTCTGAAGTATATAAGAGATGGTGAGATAGTCAAAATTGAAGCAGACATCAAGCCTTTCACTGAGACGGAGTCATACTTTGCAGACGCAAAATTCTACCTTGATTCTTGTGAACCGAAAGTAGAGAAACAATCATCAGATGATAAAGATGATGTTAAGTCAGAAGAGGAAAATGAGGCTCGATGGACTACCACCAAGGTGCCTAAGAAGGGAACAGAAAAAGTCTCCATTAAGCTATCATCATCTAAAGGTGACATGCAGACAATGACTAAGGAGCATATGGTTTTTCGCTACGTTCCACGTGAGCATTGAAAGAAAGGGCAACCTTTGCTACAGGAATGTACTCCAAAGAAGCAAGTGAGTCATAAAGATATCCAACATTTGAGGGAGCATATGACTATCCCAGTTGCACAAATCCCATCCATGACTTGTGAGTCTGCTAAAGGCAATCTCCAAGCTGATAAAATAAAAGGGCACTATGATCCTAAGACCTTCATACTACTTGAAATTCTGGTTATGACTTCTCCAATCCATCACAACTAGGAGAACTCAAAGACGAAGTCACTTGTGAAAAGATACATGGGCTCAATGAGCCCCAAATGAAGTTGAGAAAACAAGGGCACTACGTCGCCACTCCAAAGTTTGGGTTGGGGTTCAGTTTGGCAGAGCCTCTTCGAATTTCATCAAAGAGAAGCAAAGAGATAGCTTCATCACAATACTCCTCGGTAGAGGAGATGAAAGAAATTAAGGGCAAGAAAATAAAACAACGGGCTTCAGTATTTGATCGCATTGGAAGCTCAACCCTTTCGGTCTCGGTGTTTGAAAGGCTAAGTCACAAAGGTGAACGTGTATCTCCCAAACATCTAAAAGAAGTTTCCACTACCTCAAATACCTCTGTCTTTTGTCGCCTAGGGACCACAGGGAAGTCTCTATCTGGAAAGATACTGCCGAAACGCAAGGAGCAAGTCCATGAGGAGCGGGATCATTGTGAATTTGTTGCTGACAAAGAAATCTGTAGTGCTTTCCCAGCACGTATGAAGAGGAAATCTATTTTGTCAATATCCACAAATGGTTCGCTGAAGGTGCAAAGGAGAACCATTGTTTACACTTGCCAGCCTCATAAAGAAGCAAAGAAAGAGAAAGAAGCCATGCCGACCACCCAAGGAAGTCAAAGAGAAAGTCAGACTTTGTGAAAACATCCTATCACATAACTGTGGAAAATAGCCCATGCCTTGACATTAATGATGAAATAAATGAGGCTCCCCCTCAACTAGAAGATGGCAGACAATCGACTGTGGATGAGCTTAAGGAACTCAATTTAGGTACTCTAGAAGATCCACGCCCCACCTGCATTAGTGCGCTTCTTACGCATCAAGAGGAGGAGGAATACTCCAAGTTGTTGATTGAGTACAAAGATGTCTTCACTTAGTCGTATAGAGAAATGCCTGGTCTTAGTCTTAAGGTAGCTGCTCATCATTTAGGGATCAAAAGTGGAGCACGCCCGGTGAAGCAGTCACAACGCATGTTTTGACCCGAGCTTGTATCACAAATTAAAGTCGAAGTCAACAAGCCCATCGAGGCGGGATTTATTCGAGAGGTGAAATACCTATCATGGATATCGAATATTGTACCTGTCAAGAAGAAGAATGGTCAAATACGCGTTTGTGTTGAATTTCGAGACATAAACAATGCTTGTCCAAAAGATGACTTCCCGCTACCAATTATTGAACTCATGGTTGATGCTACAACAGGGCATGAAGCTATGTCATTCATATATGGGTCCTGTGGATACAATAAAATTAGAATGTCTCCAAAAGATGAAGAGTGTACTGCTTTCCGAACTCCAAAAGGGATATATTGCTACAAAGTAATGCCCTTCGGTCTGAAGAATGCTGGTCCAACCTACCAACGCGCGATGCAAAACATCTTTGATGACATGCTTCATAAGAGGGTTGAATTCTACGTCGATGACTTAGTGGTGAAGACAAAGATTAGGCGTTACCACCTTGAAGACCTTAGAATTGTTTTTGAAAGGTTAAGAAAATTCGACCTAAAGATGAATCCACTCAAGTGTGCATTTGGAGTTACCTCAGAAAAGTTTCTTGGCTTCATTGTGCGTCATCGTGGAATTGAAGTTGATCCTGCAAAGATTGATTCCATTCAAAAAATTCCCATGCTAAAGAACTTGAGGGAGCTTCGAAGTCTCCAAGGGAACTTAGCGTTCATCCGGAGGTTCATCTCCAATCTAGCCGGACGGTGTCAACCCTTCAATCATCTATTGAGGAAGGATATCCCTTTTCATTGGGATTAGTCATGTCAAAATGCTTTTGAAAGCGTCAAAACATACTTGCTGAATCCACCTGTGTTAGGGGCACCAATGCTTGGGAAGCCGTTGATACTCTACATCGCAGCACATGAACGTTCACTTGGAGCACTACTTGCTCAATAGAATGAGGAAGGAAATGAGCAAGACTTGTCCTACCTTAGTCAAACTCTTATAGGAGCAGAGTTGAACTATACGCCTATTGAGAAAATATGCTTAGCGTTACATTATGCGATAAAGAAGCTAAGGCATTATTTTGAAGCATACACCATCAAACTCATCTCTCGAGCAGATCCCGTGAAGTTTGTGATGACTCGACCTGTTCTTTCTGGACACCTAGCAAGATGGTCCATATTGTTTAACCAATATGAGATCACATACACACCTCAAAAAGCTGTGAAAGGACAAGCACTAGCCAATTTTCTGGCTGATCACCCTCTTCCGACATAATGAGAGCTTTTGGATGAGTTTCCAGATAAAGACGTTTTGTTCATCAAAGAATTTCCACCATGGACGATGTTCTTTGATGGATCTATATGTCATAATGGTGTGGGGGCAGGTGTTGTGTTTATCTCCCCAGAAAGACAAGTCTTGCCATTCTCCTTTGTTTTAGGTGAAACATGCTCTAACAATGCTGCAGAGTACCAAGCTTTGATCGTCAGTCTCGAAATGGCATTATAAATGAAGATTCTATAGTTGGAGATCTACGACAACCCTAAGCTGATCATCAACCAACTTTTGGGGAATTACGAGGTAAAGAAGGAAGATCTATTGTCCTACCACGAATACGCTTCTGGTTTACTTGAAAAATTAGACCGAGTGTTCTTAAACCACGTCACAAGAGAAGAAAATCGCAAGGTTGATGCTTTGGCTAACTTGGCCACGACGATGGAACTTGGAGAGAATGAGTCGACAAAGGTATATGTGTGTCATCGATGGGTTATTCCTAGACTTCTGGATCTTCAAGTCAACGAAAGTCATCATACGTCTGTTCGAGTGATTGAAGAAGAAGATTGGAGGCAACCACTGCTAGAGTACCTTGAACATGGAAAGTTACCTGAAGATCCACGACAAAGAACAAACATCAAACGAAGAGCACCACGATTCATCTTCTATAAGGGGACATTGTTTCGCCGCTCTTTTGAAGGACTATTCTTGCGATGTCTTGACAAAGAAGATGCCCGCCAAGCGATGGAGGAAGAACATTTTGGCTCATGTGGAGCACACCAATCTGGTCCCAAGCTCCATTTTCGCATCAAGAGGACGAGCTACTACTGGGCGACAATGGTGAAGGATTGCATGAATCATGCCAAAAGATGTCAAGCGTGTCAATTTCATGCCAACTACATCCACCAACCTCCAGAGTCCCTTCACCCAACTGTAGCTTCATGGCCTTTTGATGCATGGGGACTTGATGTTGTTGGACCACTTCCAAAGTCACCAAAGGGACAAATGTACATACTAGCCTCTACGGACTACTTCTCTAAATGGGCGGAAGTTGTCCCACTCAAGGAGGTAAAAAAGGAAACTGTTGTCAATTTTATCAAGTCATATATAATTTTTAGGTATGGCATACCAAGATACATAATCACAGATAATGGAACGCCATTTGACAACAAGCTCGTGAAGAGTCTATGCGAGAAGTTTGATTTCAAGCAACATAAGTCTTCAATGTATAATGCACCTGCCAACAGCCTTGCTGAAGCTTTAAACAAGACACTTGGTAAACTTTTGAAGAAAGTTATTGCAAAGAACAAGAGGGACTGGCATGAGAGAATTGGTGAAGCTTTGTAGGCATACCGAACAACATTCAGAACTACTACATAAGCAACTCCTTACTCTTTGGTATATGGCGTCGAAACAGTCCTTCCGTTGGAGCAACAAATTCTATCATTGTGGATTGCAATCCAAGAAGCACTCACGTCTGAGGAGAATGCTCAACTTTGCCTAGCAGAGTTAGAGGCATTGGATGAGAAAAGATTGGAAGGGCAACAAAAATTGGAGTGCTATCAAGCTCGACTAGCTAGAGCTTTCAACAAAAAAGTGCGGCCACGATCATTCCAAGTGGGAGACTTAGTCCTAGCTGTTCGACGACCCATAATCCTCAACAAATGCATAGGTGACAAGTTTACCACAAAATGGGATGGGCCATATGTTGTGAAGGAAGCCTATTCAAGTGGTGCATACAAAATTGTCGATAAGGATGGTCTCAGAGTTGGTCCGATCAATGAAAAATTTCTAAAGCAGTACTTCCCATGAAAATCATCTACGCTCCTCGATGTAGGAGCCTAAACTGCAAGTCATGACGTTCCTTGATGCATGAGCCTAAACTGTACATTGCTACACTCCTGGCCAGCATGAGTCTAAACTGTATACGGCCAAAAAAAAAAGTCTGCTGGTTTGAAAACCTCGAAAGAGGCGGCCTAGGCAAAAGTCAAGACCAAATTAAAAAAAAAAAAACTTATCCCTCTGAATTACGTCATGACTTGATCCTCTTCACCGAGGTACATAGACAACTTAGAGTTTCATTTTAAGTTCAGTCGCATGAGTTTTAAAAAAATAGAAGTTTGGCGTCATCGGATCATTACATTAATTCTTCCAAGTGTAGAGGCACATATCTATGAGGAAAAGAGAAAATTTTCTTTGAAGTATTAAAGATGTTTTATTGCTTCAATAGTACAAAAGTTGATACGTCAAAAAAAAAAATGTAGAGACAAAAGGAATTAGACATTTTCCTATACAAAAGCCTAAATCATGAAAATAATCGTAAACTAAGCTTTGTGGCCAACTCGCCTTGAATGCTTCTTCCAAGTCCATATGACGTCTCTACATTTTAATACACTATCTTCAATGCCTCGTATATAAGAAGTCATCTCTCTTGAAAAAAAACCTTCAATCACCACGGGAGCCGCCATTGATAAACTTCAAGACCGTCAATAAATCAAGTGCAAAAGTTGGTGAAGGGGTGACTCCGCGTCTTGTGTGACATCTCAGAATGATATCTGGACTCATCGAATTTCTTCGCAAGTCTGCAAAAGAAATAAACAAAGAGATAAGATTCTTGATGATAGCCGAATCCATTACAAGGCTGTAAAATCAACTTCAAAAATATTTGTTAGGTTAACTAAGAATGAATGAAGCTTCATCTTCAACGAGACTATATATCTCAATGTTTGAATTTCATAGGATCAAACTGTTGGTGATGTCGACGCTCCTAGTTCAAGATGCAGTTTTTCTGGCCAAAAGCACGCAAACCTGAAAGTTCCCTGCGGTCAGTTTGATTTTCAATATTTTTCTATTTCTAGGCCGAGAAGAGTTCCGGGATGGAATTTTTATGTGTTGCATCTCTAGGATTTTTCTTTCCAACGAAACAAACGGATTGTAATTCCGATACTCCTAGCTCAAGATACAATTAATTTTGCTGAAGGTGCACAAATCTGAAAGTTCACTGCAATTAAGTCGATGTCTCGAATTTTCTGTTGATATCCCGAAAGGAGTTCTGCCCTAAAATTTATATTTCCTTCAGGTCTCTGAGTTTTCTTTCTAACGGTGCAAACGGATTGTAATTTCGACACTTGTAGCTCAAGATATAATTTTTTTGCCGGAACTACACGAATCTAAAAGTTACTGCAGCTAGGTGGACTTTGAGAATTTTCTGTTTCTATCTCGGAAGGAGTTTTGCCACGAAACTCTAATTTAATGTAGCTCTATGAGTTTACTTTCAAAAGGCGCAAACGGATCACAATTTGGAGTCTCTTAGCTCGAGATATGAAGTTTTCTACAAAAGTGCACAAAGCTGGATTGCAAGTGCGGCAGATATCAGGATCAATTTCAGAATGTTATTGCAGCCATTCTGAAGGGAATCCTGCTGTGAAATTTTCAGGTGTTATAGGTGATGGAGTTTTCTTTTCAATGTTGTAAACATCTTGCGATCCGGACACTCCTAGCGCGAGATATCAACTTATCAACGAGAACGTACAGTGCTGCGAAGTAAAAATGGCAGACAAGAGTGTCAGTTTCAAAAATTTATTCTCGCTTGTCCTAAGGTAATTTGTCCCTACATTTTGGACATGTTTCAGTGTATGAAATTCTAATCCCACTGAATCAAACGGATGACAATTGGAGCGCTCCGATCTCGAGATATAAATATTTTGGTGAGATTGCATAGTGTCGCAAAGTCAAATTGCTGAACAAGTGTATCTATTTTGAAAAAGAAATATTGCGGCTAATCCTCAAGGAACTTGGCTGTGAATTTTTGATAGGCTGCGTCCCTTCGAGTTCTGTTTCTTTAGGAATAAGCGGCTGGTGATTTGATCGTACCTACATCAAAGGATGAATATTTTTGTGGAGATTTGGCAAGTACTCGCTCGCCAAGGTTGGAAAGGACTGCTCCAAGTAGTTTCAATTTCTCCAAGCACTCGCTCGCCAAGGATGAAATATGATCGCTTGAGCTCCAAGCCTCTTTCTCGCCAAATCGCAAGGCTGAGATGCACCATGGTCTCTCTCGCATGTTGCAAAGGGGGGATATGGCTTGTTGATTAAGCTCGCTTAGGAATACTCTAAATGTCTCTCGTCAAGCTACAAGAAGGGATGTACCAAGTTGCCGTGGTACTCTCTTGAAAACCTGCAAAAATAAGAAAAGATTTTGGAGCCCTCTGTGCCAACAAGATGACGCTTTTGCAGATACAGTGCGAGTAGCACGACGATCAGCTCGATTAATGGATATCGGTGCCATAGCATGACGTTTCTATTTTTACAGACACGAGGCCAGTGATACGAAGCTGTTGATCCCAAATGATTGATGGGTGCCAATGACACAAAGCTTTGATTCACTACCAAGTACCAGTGTTAATGAAACGATGCTTCAATGAGGATGGTGAGCATTATGATGTGCACTTCTCCGTCAAATCTCCATGGTTCATATGCTTCAGGAACCTACAAAAAAAAAGTAATGGTGATCGTGCCTTTCTTCTCATGATGCATATTGGAGAACTCACCATGTACATCATCTCCGAGCCTGCAACAACAAAAAAAAAAGAAAAAAAGAGGTATGCTGCCCGAGCAATCCTCTCGATTCCTGCACTTGATTGATCAAAGATTTGTTGCGTCTGGATCAAAAGGGCTGGAGCTTCGACATTTATAGATGTTGTATCTCACTGAGTCTTCTTGCCAACGGTGTAAACATCTCGTAGTTCAGATGCTCCTGCACTAAGATGCAAATTCTTTACACAAACACACAAGGCTGGAAACTACTGGAAAAAAAAAGAAATTAAGCCAAAGTTGTGAAAAGAAAAAGAAGAAAGAAAAAATGTAAATCAGCCATGAACATCAGTTTACATATTAGCCAAAACGATGGCAGTGGCATCGACAAAGGAGTAAAAAAAACTCAAAACAAGTCTTCTCCTTTTGAATTTAGAAAACCGTTGATGCAAAGTAAACGGAAGATCCACTGCTGAATTTATAGAGAAAAAATTGCTGAACTTTTCCTTATTTGGTTGCTCGCAGAATTGGATTGCTTGTTAAAAAAAGGAGCTACTTCAAAAGGAAGAAAAAGAAAAGAGTAATGTCTCGTACTTCCTTTTCCAAAAAAGCAAATGATTCTTTACATAAAAGGAAATTTCCTAGTTGACTTGAAATTTTTGGAAAGAATGGAATATGAAGTTCATTAAAGGTTACTTATTGACTTTCTTAAATTGGGATCAATACCATATTGTGAGAGTACAAACGTCAGGTTGATTACATACAAATCTCCAATTCACGTGACAATTGATTTTTGTTAGTAGAATCTAAGACACAGGTATATGTGACAACATGCCTATTCCGAAGGATTAATTCTCAAGAGTATTTGAAAGTTCACTCATGGAGAAAATAGTTACTTTCTTCCCAAGGTACTTCAAGCCTCGTCTTCGACTTTCGACAAGCCTATACTTGACGAATCTTGAAGTAGGGGGCATCTGTAAACATATAAAATTATTGGGTTTAGTCCATATAAAATTTGGATTAAATTCAATTGGGTTAAATAATTAATTTGAGCTTTACAAGTTAAATTAGTCAATTTCATTATTTTTAAGCCCAAAGTCCATTTCATCTTCAGGCCCAGACTTATGCCATGTGACATGGCATATCCAGTCAAACTCTAGGCCAATAAGGTGACGCCACATGTTAAATGATGTGGCAATCCAAGTCAAAAAGCAAGAACCAACCACAGGTTGCCAAATGGCTAAAATGATATGGACCAATCAGAATCAAGCAAGAGAGTTCATATGTAGCTGGACTGTCCACCCTCTACAACTATAAATAGAGGGGTTACATAACTCTCAGGGGACATTCAGAGTTGGAGAAGAACACTCCGCAATTGGTGAAGGCATCCACAAACGTAGAGATCAATCATCAAGTGCTTAGTTCTTCAACAAAGGAGTGATCAACGGAGTTCTTCTCGGAGATCAACCCGTAACAACAAAGTGCTACTCGACGTTCTTGGCGATTAAATACATCACAAGGAGGTTTGCATTATTCTACATTTGAGAAAGACGCTTCTCAAGCTCTCGAATCACGGAGAATCAAGGGATATATAGAATTGTACTCACAAATATTTATCAATAAAATTATTTTTCTTCATGTTATTATTGTTGTTGCAGTTTATTTTTCGTCTTACGAAAATTTGTTGCAAACGAAGGGCAAAACCAAAAAAGGAAAAGCCCATAATCATTTCCTTAACATAACTGTATCACCGAATTCCCATCGGATAACAAATGATAGAAATCCCAGTTCTTGCATTCTCAAAAATTGAGCTTTTGCAATTTCAAGGTTCTTCTATTTTCTTAAAAAGTTACAGCAATTATTTTGAATGGATTTTGGAGTATATTTTTTCTCTTATGTTTTAGAATTGTAGTTTGAGGTTTGCCACCTTTTCGTTTGAAAGCAATAGGAATCTTTTGCTTTTTTCTATCTTGCTTTTCTTTTCTCAAACGTTGTCCCTTTACATTGTATATGTACCTCTACTTATACAAAAGGGCAAAGACCAATAACCAATTCTGTACAAAAAAAAAGGACAAAGACCCATAACCAATTCTGTACAATGGACATCTATATTTTGTACGATTAGACAACTATAAAGTGAGACAAAATTAGTGGACAAAACTTGGAGCAAATTCAGTGAGGTTTTATTGTGGCAAAATTTAGTTGATTTTACTGCAATAATGGTTCAATTCAGATGACCATTTGAAATAATTAACTCTTATACAGAATAATGTGAATTGAAGTCTCTATCCTTTAGAGGATGTTTTGTCTAAAGCTTAATTCTTATTTGCCATAGAACTACAGAAATAACATATATGTATTTGGCAACCATGTCCATGGGCATATGGGCATAAAATGAAGAAACAGATACATCCATTGCTATTTTCCAGAACATCACCATCAACTTAATACTAATGAAAAATAGTATAGTATATATAAACTTGTTCAAATCTCCAGCAACCTCTGCAGAGACAAAATAAGAATACAGAGGATTGTTGAGCTTTTGTTTAAGATGAAATAGTCTTAAAATGAGAGTGAATGGGAAATGGAGGAAAAATAAAATTTTTGAGTAAAATTTTAAGTTTTCCTCTCTTTTTAATGAGACATTGTCCCTCATTGGTAGATGATAAGAATTTTGGTAGGTTTATATACAAATGCACTTCATGTACCTCTTAAAGAGTTAAGAAGAGGGCAAGCCTCGCGCCGTTGTCGTCGCTCGCTCGGCTCGGCTTCGGCTTCGGCTTCGGCTTCAGCTTTGTTGCAACAACAGCCGCCTAGTGCTCCTCCCACCAAGCAAGTGCATCCTCCACCATGGAGGGTGACGAGACTCTCAACTGACTGCTATAAGTATGAGCAGCAGTTGGAGAGAAAAATACCGAAAACTTGAAAAGCTCTCCTCTTCAGATAAAACTCAATGTTTGCTATACTTTGCATTCCTTCCTCTTAAAATTTCCATTCGACTTGTGAGTTCTCCTCCCTTATTCTGCATTGTTTTTAACTACAAACAAAGTATCCGCAAGTGTGATTTGCTGCCGAACTTTGTGCTCGCTGAAACACTGGGGTTTGAAGTACCGCTACACCAATGTGTAATTCGTTCTATCCTGGGAGGAAATAACCCATAACCTTGGGTACTAGGAGAGGATTAAATTCCTTAAGGAAACACTGTGAATTCAGTGGGCTCGAATTAATTACTGTTTCATTTATATTTACGTTTATACGCTAACGTTCTTCTCTCCAGAATTATTATTTACAAATACAGGATAACAAGGAACCAACAATCTTAAGGAATTTAATTATTTTAATTTCTGTATTTGTGTTATTCTTATTATTCTAGAAATTAAAACCTTTGTAGTTTTGTGTACTCCCGTTTGAAAAGTAAAGCCTTCGTGGCGGTTTGTTGGAAATTAAAATCTACGTGATTTTTTCCCTCCAAGTTTAAACGTTTATTAAACATTTGTTTGTGTCATTATTTTACAGAAAAATGGCAAATGACAACTGAAACCAAGTTGTTCTGATGATGACCGCCAACGCATCAACCACCGACGTTGGCACCGTCAGAAAAACCCGAAAAATTTTTCGAGATTGATTTCAAGCGCTGGCAGCAGAAGATGTTCTTCTACTTGACTACGTTATGTATACAGAAGTTCATCAAGGAAGATGTTCCTGATCTGCCCGATGAAACTCCAGAGAATGAAAGCTTTCTCGTGATTGAGGCGTGGAAGCATTCTAACTTTCTGTGCAAGAATTATATTCTTAGCTGATTGGATGATAATTTATATAATGTATACAGTGGCATGGAGACGTCAAAAGAATATTGGAATGCGCTTGAAAAGAAATACAAAACTGAAGATGCCGGGATAAAGAAATTCGTCGCCGCAAAATTTTTGGACTACAAAATGGTAGATAGCAAGGCTGTTATTACCCAAATCCAGGAACTGCAAGTGATTATTCATGATCTACTTGCTGAAGGTATATTTCAAATAAATACGGATGTTGAAAGTAAATTTTTTAGTATTTTTACTAACGGAATTTCCATTGAAGGTCTTGTCATCAATGAAGCATTCCAAGTAACAACAATAATTGAGAAGTTGTCTCCATTGTGGAAGGACTTCAAAAATTATTTGAAACACAAATGAAATGAGATGTCCCTTGAAGATCTCATTGTTCGATTGAGAATCGAAGAGGATAATAAAGCTGCTGAAAGGAGAGGCCGTGGAAATTCAACAATAATGGGAGCAAATATTGTTGAAGATAACAAAAAGAGAAAGAAGGCTTCTGGTCCAAAATACAACCCAAGCAAGAAGCAGTTCAGTAGAAACTGCGACAACTGTGGGAAAATCGGACACAAGTCTACGGAGTGTCGTGCTCGGAAGAAAAATAAGAAAAGGGGTCAAGCAAACATGGTAGAAAAATATGGTGACGTTGATGACTTGTGCACATGCTTTCTGAATGCAACTTGGTGAGAAATCCGAAGGAGTGGTGGATTGATTCTGGAGCCACTCGCTATGTTTGTGCTGTGAGAGGAGCATTTTCTACATATGCTTCTGCTGGACCTGAATAGACGCTTTCTATGGGAAATGCTGCTACAACGAAAATTGAAGGATATGGGAAGATATTTCTCAAAATGACTTCTGGCAAAGTCATAACTTTAAACAATGTCCTTCATGTTCCTGAAATTAGGAAGAATTTAGTCTCTGCTGGACTTCTTGTTAACCACAGTTTTAAGTGTATTTTTGTGTCCGACAAGGTTGTTATAAGTAAGAATGAAATATTTGTAGGAAAAGGTTACCTTAGCGAGGGCCTTTTCAAGCTGAATGTAATGATTATTGAAAATAATAATAAAATTTCAGCTTCGTCTTACTTACTTGAGTCAAATAATTTATGGCATGAACGTTTGGGTCATGTCAATTATAAAACCTTGCGGAAAATGATTAACTTTAAAGTATTGCCTAAGTTTGAATGCAAAAAATCAAAATATCAAATATGTGTGGAATCTAAGTATGTTAAACATCCTTATAATTCGGTTGAAAGGAATTCAAATCCTTTAGACTTAATTCACACAGATATTTGTGACATGAAGTCAATACCATCTCGCGGTGGAAAGAAGTATTTCATAACTTTTATTGACGACAATACTCGATATTGCTATGTTTACTTACTTAATAATAAAGATGAAGCAATAGATGCATTCAAGCAATACAAAAATGAAGTTGAAACGCAACTTAACAAGAAAATCAAAATGATAAGAAGTAATAGGGGTGGTTGTCACATCTCCTTTTTACCTACTACACCCGTGGGAGAGGGATATAATAAGGGAGTTTTTTCAATTAAGGGACAATCAAAATGGGATTTATTTATTAAAAGATTCAGAGTCGCCACTTGGGATATTTATGGTGTCCCAAGTCACCGGTTCAAATCCCGAATCGAGGAAAGGGTTGACTCTGTATTATAGTCCGCGAACTAAAAATTCGAGTAAGGAATTCGGTTAACCCGAGAGAAAATGTTAGGCATTCTCAGGTTCCATGGTTCTAGCACGGTCGCTCAACTGTCATATTCAGCTTAATTATCTGATTTTAATACTGTTTGAACCTATGTGCAATTTTAGATTATTTACCGCTTTTATTTACTTTAAATAATATTGAACATAGTTTAAAATATATCTTTGGCTTACGTCACATGAAATGCACCCACAATCCGGAACACCTTTTATTCAACATTTTGGGATTTGGATTAGGGTCATATGAAATAGCGCGCCTAAAGCAACTAACACATTATTAACTTTGCGAGAAACCATGAAAATTTGCTAAATGGCTTACCCGATTTTCTAAATATTTTATAAATGTAATTAAAGATAGCCACGCAATTTATGAATTTTATTTGACGCAACGTACCTCGACTTCATTTTTAAAGGATATTATACTAAAGCTTGAAGGGCCGTGGACCATTGTGCTATCTAAGGTGACCCTCCTAAAATTATTCTAAAGGTCCTATTAATTGACTAAAGTCATAAGAGTTAAGCGCGGGTTGTGATTTTAAAGGTTAGTCGCCAAATACCCAAAACAAGGCAATTGCGTATAGTTGGGCCTGAAAAAATATGCCCAAGGCTGGACCTCAGCGTTCATGGGTTTATGGGTCATCAAGGCTATTTGGTCAATCAAGCAACAATTACAAGTGGGCTCCATACCTGAAGCCCAAAGGCCGGCGAGTTAAAAATCGAAGCTGGGCCATGCATAAGCAAATCTTTAGGCCCAAATTTTATTATAAACAAGCTGTCAAGCTTTGACCACTAACCCAAATCAATCACTAAATTTAAATTGGATTAAAAAGAAAACTCTGACTTTCAATCATAATTAAACCTAATACCTTTTTAAAAAACATATGAACAATTCAATTCCATTCAAATCGAACACCTGCTGGTTTTAAGTCCAAACTTCATGCTCATATTCATATTATACATCTCATGATGAACCACACACACTTATTCTGGATTTTTACTCCCCAAAACAACATTCAACCTTAACACATATTTTTTTTACTGCATTTATTAGACTGAAACTATACATAAAATACTAAAATTTCAATTGCGAAATCAACAAAACCTAAAACTAAACATTTCTTAATAAAGTCCAAATATACAGTCCTTTAATGTTCGAACAAACTCAAGAATCTAACAATTTCAAACAGGTTCAAGGATAGCACAAACTTCAGAATGTTACCACAATGCTATAATGGCTAATGTGATGACTCGGCCCATCGTCACGTGAGTTACTACCCCGTTTCCCCTATATCATGTTTCTCTATGTTTCAATATTAGTATTTGAATGGATCGGATAGAATTGAAATGGTTTTAGTTGGAAATGAGACACTTAGCCTCTTAGAAGGAAGCTTGTTTTGAAAAAGTCAATCGAAAGTTGACTATATAGTTAAAGGGCTCGGATGTGAATTCCAGGGGTTCGGTTAGCTTCGGGGGTGGATTTATGACTTAGGAGTACGATCGAAAGTGAATTTGGAGGCCCGTTGCAGAAATAGGCTTGAAGTGGCGAAGTTGGAATTTTGGCGAATTCCGGTTGATAGGTGGGATTTTGATCCGAGGGTCAGAATGGAATTCTGAGAGTTGCAATAGCTTTGTTAGGTGATTTTGGATATGTCTGCAAATTTTCAGGTCATTCGGACATCGTTTGGTTGGGTTTTTGATTGAATGCATATTGCGGAAGTTTTGAAGAAAACTAAGCTTGAATTCGATGTGATTTAATGGTTTTAGCATTGCTTGACGTGTTTTTAGGATTGAAACAAGTTTGAATAAGGTTTTAGGATGTGTTGGTGCTTTTGGTTTAGGTCCCGGGGGCCTCGGGGTAATTTCGGATGGTTAAACGGGAATTTTGGAAGTATGTAACAGGTCTGATCTTTTGGCTTCTCGTATTTCCGCATCTGCGGAAAAGGAGCCGCAGGAGCGGTTCCGTAGATGCGGCTATGGGGTCACAAAAGAGGTTCTTGAGGGGCCTAGTATATTCCGCAGAAGCGAAAATCTGTCCGCAAAAGCGGATCTTGATCGTAGAGGCGGTCCTGGCGAAATAGTGGAGATCGCATAAGCGGTCATGGTGATTGCAGAAGCGGCAACCGCAGGTGCGGTTTAAGACCGCAGAAGTGGTCTCAGGGATTTTAAGTGAAACTGCATAAGTGGTCATTTGGTCGAGTGTGCGGGACCGCAGGTGCAGTTAGTTGACCGCATAAGCGGAAAGCGACCTGGAATTAAAGTGAACAGTGTTCACGAATTGGAAAAGAGAAGGAAAATATTTTGGACTTCGGCTTAGGCGATTCTTGGGCGATTTTGGAGAGGATTCAAAGGGGTTTCATCAGGTAAGAATTATTGGATTCGGATTATGTGATTATGGTGTAAAAACATGGATTAATCACTGAATTTCAAGAAAATAAAGGTTAAAAATGGAGGTTAGGACTTGAAACTTAAGAGGGTTTAAATTGATAATTTGAGGGGTCAAATGGACTCCGATTTTGATGAATTTTATATGTACGAACTTGTGGCGAGACGAGGAATCCGTTGATGTAAATTTCGTAATTTTTTGAGAAGTGGGCCCGGGGCTCAGGTTTTGCCAACTTCGAGATTTTTGGTGTTTCTCGAGTTCCTTTGATTGGGTTATGTTTCTTTAGCCTCTTGTAATGTATTCGTTGCGGTTTTGGCCAGATTCGACGCGCGAGGAGGTGGATTCGAGAGGAAAAGGCATAGCAGACTAGTCCGGTGGCCGGTTTGAGGTGAGTAATAGATGTAGATGATGACCTGAGGGTTTGAAACCCTGGTATATCACACTGTGATGCTATATTGAGGCGAGATACGTACTCTACGGCGAGTGCAGGGTCGTTTGTAATTGGGGACTATGGCTTAGTCCGACCGACTGTTATTCATACCGTGTTATTGGTTAGAAATTGGTTGGTAAACATCCTACTTGGATTGTTATGAGTATGTTTGGGCTGTATGCCAATTATTTGGATCCCTTAGGGATTATTATCACTGTTTCCATGATGTTTAGCATGTTTTCATGATATCAGTCCTGAGTTAAACACTGTCTCAAAATGACTAGCAAATTTCAATGGTTTTAAACACTAAATCTATAATTTCTGATAATTGGAACTGAAAATGGTAAGCTTGACTGTACCTGTGTGGCTTGCATGCATATAACTGGACTGATTATGGATCGGGCTGCACGCCACAGTGAATGTTATGATGATATTGCACTTGGGCTGTAGGAGCCCCTTCGGAGTCTGAACCCCCACAGTGAGCGCGGGTACCCAAATGGA
>MU676406.1:0-10816 GCA_026770625.1 Nicotiana glauca
GACCCTAATCAGAGAACCAGAAATCACTCGTACTAGAGAATCAGATAACCAAGTGAAGAACCATGAAAATATACATCTACCATATAAAATTCACAAACATATTCACTGTATGCCATGAGCACGCCAAACAGGAGCTTAAAAATTAGTAACTAATTCGTAATATTCTCAACAAATGCGCAGAGGTGATCTGTTTTGTGACTAAGACCAAAATTGCAGTAAGTCACACTTTATAGAGTGTGCATCTATGTGCTCTATAAGATAAAATAACACTTTTATCAAGCAGAAATAAGCATATTCCTAAACCCTGATCCGGGCTCGCATCATATTAAAACAAATCGACAATGAAAATAGAGTAAGAGTGCTTAGAGATAGACCTGAAATGGCAAAAACACATTGAATAACCTTACTTGGACGCAAAATACAGGGGAAATCCGACAATGAAAATCGAACGTCTCATGAAGATCAACACAAATTCATCTTAGCAACATACAAAATGATAATCAAAATGCTAGGATTAGAGAAAATGAACCTGTACACAAGCGGAATTTAAACTTTGAACTTCCACAACTTAATAATCAAGCCAAGGACCATAACCATGACCAAAATCCATAACGACTACCTCGATGGAGGCTGAAACTCTGAACTCACGGCCTCTCAATCAATCTCGTATTCATCAGTGACTTGAAATTAAAAACAACTTTGTTTTCAGTATTAAATGGTTATGTTTCCAAATCCAGAATACAATTCGAATCCACTTTGGTTCTCTTCGACAGTGAGATAGAACGTGCGAGGCCTAGAGTCTGTGAAGGTGAATCTCCGACGTGTGTTTGTGTGTGTGTTGCTGGAATTGGAGTTAAGAAGTTGTTGTGTTTGAGAGATTCGATAGGTAGAGCGAAGAAGACGATCAAAAGGGGTGGGGGTTCGTTAATCCGGCGAGCTACTGGAACTCGTTTCTCCGGCGAGTCTCAAGCAGCCATGGTTGATGCTGCGTGAAGAGAGAACGATGGAGGGGATTTTAGGGCTGATTTCCTGGTGACTTTTTCTCTGTGAATGAAGGAGATGGGTTGTTTTAAAAATGAAGAAGAGAAAAAATGGGTATGGGACACGGAATTTCCGTGTCTCTAAGGGAAAAGGAGATTTGGGCTTGGTGGGTCGGGTCTTGGTCTTGGACCTGGGTTCTGGTGGGAATTCTTTTGGGCTGGGGTCAATTAAGAGAAGCCCAATTTGTTTTTTAACAAAATAAGACCTTTTCATTGTTTTTCTTTTATTTCTTTTATTTATCTATGTATTTCATTTTGTATTTTATATATATATTTTTTCCTGATTTTATAGAAATGCAAGGATTAAAATAAAGTCCTAATATATTTCAAAGTTAAACTAAATTAACTCCTAAAATTGTTCAAAAACTATTTCATGACGAATTCACAATTAACAATTTAAAAAATGCAAAAGTGGACTATTTTATTATTTTTTTTATTTTATTCTAAAACAAATTAACTCTAAATTAATCCTAAAAAATATGAAATTAGATCCTAAATGCAAATGCATATTTTATATTTTTCGTACGAATTAAGATGCACAGATAAAATGCAACAATTATCAAAAAAAAAAGACACATAATTCACAAAAAATTGTAAGAATAAAGAAAAAATTATTTTGTTTGAACTTTTTGGGAATAATTCATATATAGGGCAAAAATCACGTGCTCACAGTGTATTATGAGTAGTGTGATAGGTAGCGGTTGGTGGTATTGGATTGTTTGATGGTGGTGTTGCGGTGGAGTTGGTATTGGTAAAGGATTGAGATTTTGAGGTGGAGTTGCATATTGATGCGGTGCGGGAGGGTTTTGTGATGCTGGTTCGGTGTATTTTCATGAGGTGCTGGGATTTTGGTATTTTGTTGGTGAATTTTGGGATGTTCAGGGTGAGGGATAGGTTTTCTAAGTTGCGGACCTGCTCAAGTTCCCTCTGTAACTCTAGTATCTTCTGTTCCAACCGTAAAACCAAATCATTTGTTGCCGGAGTACTCCGATTGTCTGAAGTTTTCGCATTCTTCGTATTTTTCTTTCAAATACCACTTAAGTCATCCATTTTAGCTTTCATTCTGCTTTTTGTATTACTTGGAGAAGGAGGGGGAGAGGGCCTCTAGATCTAGTGTGATATGCCGATGATGCCAGTATGTGCGAACCAACCTTAGGAAATGGGAATAATAAAGAATAAAGAAAAACAAAAGGTAGACAAGTCAGTAAGGGTTCTGAAATGTTTGTAGGTTTTAAATACATATTATGGGAATATAAATTTGTGTCCTAATTAGGAGTCTCTTTATGCTCGAGGTAGGCCTAGCGACAAATAGATTTGGAGAAAGTCAGCACCAATAATTGCCTTATTTCATTAATGTTAAAAATAGACGACCCAAAACTAAATATGATAATGTTATTAATAGCACTCGGCCTTATTACATCAAAAACGCAAGTAAACCTAATCTACTTGTTCGTAGAAGGATCTTCTTCAGATCGGATGCTATTGTCGATTAGTTCCCCCAGTTCGCGCAGGTTCAGCACTAAGAATGCCCTTGCTAAGTGTCCTCCTTCGTTTCCTTCAACATTCTGGTAATCGGTGACTCTCTTTCTCATTTTCCCTTCCAATTCCATCAGACTGTACTCTAGACATTCCAATCTTTCGCTAGATTTAACAGCTATCTCTTTCCACTCATTGATCATTTCCATGTCGGCCTTATGCTGTTCCATATGCTCAGCTTCAGAGTCACAAATTCTTCTGCAGATCTTGTTATACTTCACCTTTGCTTCGGCAAATTCGTCTATGACCCTTTTTCCTGGACAAGCCCTTGGCTCGAAAATTCCTGCTAGGTTATCATTCAACCATGAGGGGTAGAAGTGTGAGTAACCCTCATGATATCGGTATGACTCAATGGTGTCCTTTTCTATAATAATCTTCAAAGTACACATATGTTGTGCTTCCTTCTTATACGGGATGGAATCACCCTAAAAATTGGCTATGAAGTGACTTAATTTGGTGACTCACGGTACAACCTGTCTCCTACCTGCCTATCTTATAACCCTGAGTGGAACATAAAGGTATATTCCCTTTAACCCAATTAGTGCCAATTAGGGGACATCTCTGCATCTGATGATGAACTCATCGGTAGGGAACCATTCGAACATCCATTGGACCTGGTCCTCAGTTAACTTATTGAAAAACTGCAGCCATCCTACAACATCCTTAGGTTGAGCAAACATGTCTTCCCGGCACATATCTGCAATGATCATAGGGACAATGGTATATGTCTGCCCTTCAATCCCGTCCATCAAAGTTTTGGCCAGCATGGCCAGCCTGATGTAGATTCTATCCCTTTGGATCGCAAATACCAGCAAGCCTAAGAAAAAAACAATAAACACGAAGATCCTACGATGAACCCAGCCCTAGGAGGTGATTGAGAAGTCATCATCAAAAATACGGTAAGAGCTACTGTGACCATATCATTCATTGAGGAAATTGATGGTATGTAGGAGTTTTTCAGGCACTCCAAGTCATCATTTTCTTCTGCCACGTCATCTTAAGGATTCCTCTATTGGTGCGATTTTTAGTCGCTAATAAACCAGAGCTATCCCAAGGCAATCCAGCAAATCCCCATGTTTCTTCCAGAAGAGGGGTCATTTCTATGTCCCCAAAGTGAAACACAACCCTTTTTATTATCCCAAAACATGTTGGCAACCTCGATCAACAATTTGTCTGGCTGAACATCCAACAGAGAAGGCAAAATTACTAAGACTCGATTCACATGATTGTGGTCACTTGAGGGAAGATCCCTCCACTAATCCAGTAAAAGTGAAAGTATGCTACCGACTATGCCGAATTTGGGGACTTCGTGCCTTATTTTCTGCAAAACAAAAGATGGTTAGGCCCTTTCTCCCTCGAGGTTCATCTATTTATACAACAATGATTAGTATATTGGCACTTATTTTCTACAAATTAATGCACACAATCGTGATTGCATCTGTTGGGATAATGGAAAACCCAATGGACTTTTGGTTGAGGCTTGTCTTAAAAGGTCATTATGTGGATAACATATTGACCCGGCTACGTTTTACCATGATGCATGCATAATTTATCAGAGTAAGGCTGCTATAAAGGTCTAGACTAGGACCCTCAAATGGACAACTTGAGAGGGAAAGGCACGGAACCGTCGAACGCACCGCTAATCTAATAGTTTTACCGCAAATACGCCTTTCGGAATTTAAAGGGTGATATATAGGAAGAGCGCAAATACTCACCAAGTGTTGCTATAGTATTGATTACGCACGAGTGAAATATGATGTTGATCATGAATTATGTAACAATAAATAGCATGTTTCCAAGTATTTGCACAATAAAAATGATAAATGCAGTATTTAAATAATTGAAAAATAGTTACGAAAGGAAAACAAAGAGATAGGTTAGTTTCAGGAAATAAAGGAAATCATAAATGCTTAAAAAATAATCAATTGAATCCAAATAAGGGGAAGGATGCACAGGATAAAGTATGCTTAAGGCTAATTTACAAAAACAAGTTCGTTATGGTAAGATCCTAAAATATCCCCAGCAGAGTCGCCAAATAAGTAGTCTAAGCACACATATGTAAATAAGATGAGGGAGGTCCTAAGTTTGTCAGCCTATAGGATAACATCTGTACAATACCCGGTAAGCCTTCCTCAACTAAAGGGGTTACACATGGCATTGGTGCACAGGTCATCATATTCTTTACTACCCAATTCCCCTCCCCTTGGTCATAGCCTAAAGCATTCTTGCAACTTTAAGATGTATCTTATGCGTGCATTACCCGTCCCTTCCTTGTGGCCCTGGTTTAGGATCTCTAATTTAGGCAGTTCTAGACTATCGTAAAATACTTAAAGGAGAAAACTCTAGGTGACAACCAAAACAATTAGGACTATCAAGTAAAGAACAATTAAGGGGCTCAGATTTTACCACCAGTACAAACAAATGCACATCTCATACAACAGTGTTTTAGACATTTGAAAAGAGTCTTAATGACAGGATATCTAGGTGAACACAAATCAGAACATATGCAAAGCTTTATTAAAGCGGGAATCAATACCTAATCAGTTTATCTACTGATTTTAGAGGGGATAAATCTGGACAGTTAACAGAAGCATAGTTTTTGGAGTTTACAGGATTTTTAATTGCCCTACAGGCTTTCCTAGACATGTATCAATGACATCCTATGAGCATGCTATCTAGTCGTTATTTAGAAATATAATGAAAGAGTAAACAATTTCAGGCAGCTTAGGTCCTATAGGCATGTTGTTTAGGTGCAATGACTGATTTTAAACAATAAAAACTAAATGCAGTAATTTTAAAGCTGGATTGGCATATGAGACTGCTTTTAAAACCACAAACGTAGTGTCCAAAATGTAAGATTAATTTTACCCTATAGGCATGGTTTCTAAATATTGAACATGATAAACCTATTTATCATGACTCCTAAGTGCAAAAATTAATTTTTTTACCTATAGGCATGATATCTAAAAGTGCAAGATTGATTTTTTAACCTATAGGCATGGTATCTAGAATGCATGTAAAACAATAAAACAACACAATGATTTTCGATGGAAATTATTTTGTTTGAACCCTATAGCCATGATCTCTATAATGCATACAAGTGATGAACATTGCAATGTCCTATAGGTATGGTTTCTAGGAATGTAAACACTGATTTTAAATTCTATAGGCATAATATCTATCCATCCCCAACAAAATCTGTATAATAATCCCTCCCAGTTTAGTAATTTCCCCAATATCTATTTAAAAAGTACATAATATTACAAACCAAGTGTAGAATGAATTACAGGAATGATAACAGTATACTATAGGGAGCCTGGATAGGCACGAAGTAAAACCTGGGAAACCAGGCCTTCAAATAGTCTCAATTGCCATATTTCATAGTGCCAGAGAGGGTATTTTAGTGTGTCAAAGTTCACAAGGGCCTCGAGGACCCAGAGCAGTGCTTACACCAAGGCCTCCTTAAAAGCTAACCAGCTTGTGCAGAGTGGAATAGCCAGCCCTAGTGTATCAAAGTTCAGAGGAGTCTCCTTGACTACAAAGCAATGCTCACACTGGAGGGACAAAACCTAAGTATTCTAGGAATTGGAGTGATAGTGATTTGCAAGAATAGTTTTGAGGAAAAAGCAGTTTCAGACTTTCAGGAAATTAGAAGTAAGCTGAATCATTCCGTTCCTGGAACCTAGGTAAAGGTTCCAGCCAAACAAGCAACATTCAGAAATAGGATTACTTAAGCTTATTGGTTGTTACTAAGTGACCAAACACAGAAGCAAGGCATGTTGAAAATCAAGCAGCCATATATAAGGGGTAATAGGGATTGGGAAGCAAAGTATCAAGATAGTGGGGTCATGCTTAGTAGGGGATTAGGCAAGACATAGATCTAATTTTAGATATAAGTAAACATGCAAACTTGCTGAAAGCAGAACACATAGTTCTAATAAGAAAACATGAGTCAGCATGCTACTGTGGTAAACATATGTATTGGCCAGGAGTGGACATAAACACATGGATTGAAAATTAATAGACATGTTAGGAAACATATAGTCAGACATGCTATTGAAAATATAGTTTGAACAGAAGTAGCCACATAGATTGGACAGAAACAATCATGCTAGAAAACACATAGATTAAATAGGGGTAAGCATGTTGGTAAACACATGGATTTAAACAAAAGTAAACATGTTGATAAATGCACATATTAATTGAATGACAATAATAGAGGCATACTAGTTAAGGAAGCAGAAATAGAAGGAAAGGTGGACAGGATTCATTAGCCTAGCCTTGGCTTTCAGCCGTCTAGTCAAGCAGTGATCACAAGTAGCAGAGAGAGATGAGAGGAAAGTTTTTGTGTGTGTATGAGAACTATTTCCCGTGTCTAAGGTAAAATGAAAGTACATATATAAATTTAGGAGTCGAATAGTGTAGGTAAATAAGGCAAGGAAAATTGACATTGCAAAAATAAGGTAAAGGAAGTAATCAAATAGTCAATCAAGCTTGATTGGGGATAGGAAATTAGGGAATTATACCATAAATAACTCTAATTGAATTTCGAATAAGGAAAGAAGTAGGTTTAACCGTTAATTATGGTTAGAACCCTTAAATCAAATAATCAGTTTCACAAATAAGGCAACACGGGTAATCAGAGACCAATCAAAGGGTCAATCAACCCATATATAGACGAGAGATGCCAATTAAGAAACTTAGGACTAAGGAAAACAACTCGAGATCAGTAAATTAGCTTTGTAAACAAATGAAACCCTAGGTAATTAGGCTATTCATTCAATTATTCAAACAATTACGGACAAGAGGTTGAAATCAAACACTAAAAAATCAAACAATTGGACCAGAAACATAATCATGCGGGAAAGATCAAACGAAACAAAAAAAATTCAGAAAACCTTTTTGCAAAAATGGAAGTGTAAACCCCAGATAATTAGAAAGATACTTAGGGTTGATTAGTAGTAGGAAGATTAGGAGAACTTTGAAGAAATAGCCATAGAAACAGAAAGCACTTCAAATATACAGAGGTTTGAACAACAAAAATTAGAGAAATCCAAAACCTAAAATAGCGCAGTGCTAAAAACCGATTAATAGTGAATAAAAAAGAAACTCTTTAAAGAAGAATCGACAACGAACTCAGAAACTTTCCAGATCTACAAAGATATGGACGGATTCATGTTTAAAATTAGGGTTTTGAAGAAAGAGTGAAAGGGTAAAGAGAATCCAGTCTCAAACAAGAGACTTGAACCGCAAAAGCATCGAAATATTAACACGCACAACCATAGACGGACTCTGAGAGAGTCTTGAACCAGATCTGGTTAGATCTCCACGAGATCTTTCTAGGAAATCATAAGAACGAGCAACCAAGAGACATAAAAGATTAGTAGGAGCCTCAAACAGCCATGGAAATCCATGGGTCGAGTGAGAATCAGAGAAAATATGATTAGTTTTAGGTGGCGGCTGCTAGACTTAGGTTTAGGTCTCAGAGAGACGGAGAGGATGAGGGATTCTAGAGTGGCTGTTTGTGAATAATGGCTAGGGTTTAGGGGGTTTTTTTGGTTAAAATGGTAAGAAGCGATGGTGCCCACTGATCTCTATAATCAACAGTCAAGATTTAGAGGGTTTAGGGGCCGGGTAGGATTTAATTAGGCTAGGGGTAGTTGGTTTGGGCATGGTATTAGTGGGTTAGGGATTTTGGTTGTTTAATTTAGGCTGGGTCCGAAAATAAAAAGGGTCCATTTGTTAAATATCCATTTAATTGCTAAAATAATTTTTTAAAAATAGTTAATAAATTATAAAATATGAATTTCATGCCTAGAAATGTTTTAAACTAATTATTTAATAATATAAAAACAGAAAAGGCTATTTTCTCAAAAAATAATATAATAATACATGCATGGGCTATAATTGCAAAGTAGTTACAATTATAACCCCAAAAATACAAATGTGACTATTTGTGAAATAATTAAAACTTAGTACAAATATAAATGATAAAATTAAGCCACAAAATTATTAGAAAACTATTTGTAATGTAATTAGTGATTGTTTATATAAATAAAAATGCTGGGATAAATTAATTAAATTTTTCTGAAAATGTAGAAATTATAAATAAAATAAAAAACTAATTGATGTCAATGCATAGTTTTGGAAATATTATAGGAAAAATTTTGGTATCAACAACATATGTATCATGTTAATGGGGAAAATGCTCAAGATCAAGAGTAGTCTCCAAGGAATCAATAAAGACAGATTCAGTAATGTTGAAAAAAGAGCAGTGAAGCATTAGAATTACTCCAGAATTGTCAGAATAGAATTCAGAAGAATGCTCATAATGACACACTTATTAATGTGGAGCTAAGATTAGCCGAGGAATGCAGTAAATGAAAGAAAGGCAGGGACCTGTTCTTGCAACAAATGGCTGAGGTTCATTGGCTCATACTAGGAGATCAAAATACAAAGTTTTATCATAGAATGCTGAAAGCTAGGAGGGATAGAAATAGAATATTTAATATCAAGAATATGCATGGGGAGGAAATAAGTGACCTAATGAAGATACCATAATTATTCATAGATTTTATAGTGCCCTACTAGGCAGGAACCAAGAAGAATGGGCTCATGTAAATAGCTACTTAGTTAAGCAAGGTCCTATAATTAATGAGGAGTAAATGAATGGGTTAGAGGCATAAATCACAGCTGCAGAAGTGAAGCAAGCATTTGGGCTATCTCAGGGAACAAGACCCTAAGCTCATATGGGTTTGATAGCTAATTTTACAAGGATAACAGGGAAGTTGTGGGTAATGATGGATAAACAAGGTTATGGAATTCTTTAGAACATGCAGAATGCTCAAAAAAGTAAACAACATAGTGATAACGCTAGTTCCGAAGAGTACACATGCTGATGTAGTGGGCGACTATAGGCCAATTGCTTGTTGCAACATAATTTGCAAAGTAATATCAAAGATGTTATGCAATAGATTAAGAATGTCACGACCCAGATTTTCCACTATCAGGATCGTGATGGCGCCTACTCGTGGTAGCTAGGCAAGCCAACTCAATTACCTTTCTCTTACTAAACAATTATTTCAACAGTTTATAGCATCAATAAAGAAAATGAAATTTAATAAGAACAATAGTAGAAGTCTGATTTATAAATACGAATCAAAACGCGGAACAGTCAATAATAGCCTCTACCCAAGATTTGGTGTCACAGCACTCACGAACTACTAAGAATATACTAAATACAATGGTCTAAAAGAAATATATAAGTCGTCCATCTCGAAAACAATGAGGCAACAGTCTAAAACAGAACATAAAGAAGAGCGCCGGGCCTGCGGGCGCCTGCAAGGCTACCTCAGTCTCGTGAAAATAAAAACCTACTCCCGCACTAATGCTGCTACTGCTCCTCAAAACCTGGACCTGTGCAAAAATGCACAAAAGTGTAGCATCAGCCAACCGACCCCATGTGCTGGTAAGTGTCTAGCCTAACCCCGACGAAGTAATGACGAGGCTAGACTAGACACCATATAAACCTGTGCAGTTATAAATATACAACGGGATATTGAATACAAGGCAATTAACAACATGGGAGGGGGAGACATGCTAAGGGGGGATACAATATCAACAGTAATCCCAAGTAACAAACTAGAACAACTTAGATTCACAATGAACAAGGAACAATACTCAATACAAACACATGGTATCAATTACTGTTGCGGCGTGCAACCCACTCCACAAGTCTCACTGTTGCGGTGTGCAACCCGCTCCATATATACCATTGTTGCGGCGTGCAACCCAACCCATATCATTTATCAGGTATCACCGTTGCAGCGCGCAACACGATCCTCAATATCATTGTTGCGGCGTGCAACTCGACCCTCAATATCATTGTTGCGGCGCGCAACCCGCTCCTCAATATCATTTAACAATCAGGTTCCCCAAATAACGGTCACAATAAAGGGACATAACAATAAGCAAACATTTGACAAAAATCCCGACAAGGGAAAAGAATCTAACAAGTTCAACCAAACGTCCCGGCAAGGGAATAGTCAACAACGCTTTCTTTTTCTTACTTTTCTTATCTTATAATTCACTCTACCATTTTTGAGCCAACGCTCCAAGGGATCCAGTAATTTCATATACTTTCAATATTCGTATCACAATTCGAGCCAATGCTCCCAGGAATCAAATAATTATTTTACCGTTATCATGTCATTCACAACATATAGAATTTCTCCAATAAA
>MU676406.1:11522-24003 GCA_026770625.1 Nicotiana glauca
TTGGGATGAAGTTTGCTCTTGAAAAATCGCCTATGGTGTTAGGGTTTTGAAAGAATGGTGAAAAGTGATAGAAAATTTGACTAAGTATAAAATTTGCTGGGCCTCGGATGTGGGAATTGCGAACAAAGGTTCGCAATTGCGAAAAAATGCAGGCCTGGGAATTGCGATAATTTGGTTCGCATTTGCGAACCCAGGCCTGGGGGACATGTTTCACATTTGCGAAAGAGGCATCGCATTTGTGATGGCCTTCAGTCGCATATGCGATCATTGGCTTCGCATTTGCGAAGCTTGGCTTACCTCGGCTGGTTTCGTATTTGCGATCGAACCTGCGCAATTACGATAGCTGGGTGTTCGCAACTGCGAACCCTAGCTTCGCATTTGCGAAAGTTGCAGAAGCCACAATACTAGATTTTTAAAATATGAGAAATGCAATCTGATGCCTATCCGAAACTCCCGCGAGCCCTCGGGGCTCCGAACCAAACATGCACACAACCTTAGAAACATCCTACGAACTTACTCGTGTGATCAAATCGCCAAAATAACATCATTTACATAGAATCAAGCCTCAAAACTCATGATTTTCTTCTAAGCTTCATAAACTTTAAAATTTGGAACTTATAGTCCGAAACACATCAAACGACATCCGATTTCGACCAAACTTCACAGAAAGCGCTTAAACGATATATAAGACTTGTACCGGGCATCAAAACCAAAGTACGAGCCCGATACCCTAGTATTTTAATCAATTTTCATTTCCATTTTCCTTAACAGTTTCAGAAAAACAATTTAATAGAAAAATTCTTTTACTCTGGTTCTAGACCTCGGATTTCGACTCCGGGCACATGCCCGAGTCCCATATTTTTCTACGGACCTTCTGGGACCGTCCAATCGCGGTTCCGGGTCCATTTACCAAAAATATTGACCAAAGTCAACTGTAATCATATTAATATCAAAATTCTTCAAATTTTTGATAGAATTCACATATTTCATCATAAAAGTTTTCCGGCGACGCGCTTGGACTGTGCACTAAATCGAGGCAAGTAAAAATGAGGTTTTCAAGGCCTCGGATGCACGGAATGAATGAGAAATCAGGTGATGACCCTTTTGGGTCGTCACATCCTCCACATCTAAAACGACCGTTCATCCTCGAACGGACAAAAGAAAGAAGTACCTGAGTCGGGGAACAGATGTGGGTAACGGCTCCGTATATCAGACTCGGACTCCCAGGTCGAGGCCTCAGGGGGCTGACCTCTCCACTGAACACGAGCAGAAGGAAAACTCCTAGATCTCAACTAACGAACCTGCCCATCTAGAATAGCTACCGGCTCCTCCTCATAAGATAAATCCTTGTCCAACTGGACAGTGCTGAAGTCTAACACATGGGTAGGATCGCCGTGATACCTCCGAAGCATAGGCACATGAAAACTGGATGCACGGCTGATAAGTTAGGTGGCAATGTAAGTCTATAAGCCACCTCTCCTACTCGATCAAGAATCTCAAACTGGCCAATATACATAGGGCTGAGCTTGCCCTTCTTTCCGAACCTCATCACGCCCTTCATAGGCGATACCCAGAGCAATACCCGCTCACTAACCATAAAAGCCATATCTGGGACCTTACGGTCCGCATAACTCTTTTGCCGTGACTGAGCCGAACGAAGCCTGTCCTGAATGATCTTGGCCTTATCTAAGTCCTCCTGAACTAAGTTTGTACCCAATAACCGAGCCTCTCCTGGCTCAAACCATCCGACTGGAGATCGACATCGCCTACCATACAACGCCTCATACGGAGCCATCGGAATGCTGGACTGGTAGCTGTTGTTGTAGGCGAACTCTACTAAAGGCAAAAATGGGTCCCACGAGCCTCCAAAATCAATGACGCAAGCTCGGAGCATATCCTCCAAAATCTGTATTGCCCGCTCGGACTGACCGTCCGTCTGAGGGTGGAATGTTGTGCTCAACTAGACCTGGGTGCCCAACTCTTGCTGAACCGCTCTCCAGAAGCGCGAGGTAAACTGCGTACCTCGATCTGAAATGATGGATACCAGTACACCATGAAGGCGAACAATCTCCCGGATATCAATCTCAGCTAACCTCTCAGACTTGGTCAACCTATCAACAATGACCCAAATGACATCAAACTTCTTTCGGGTCAACGGAAGTCTAGTAATAAAATCCATGGTAATCCTCTCCCATTTCCACTCGGGAAGCTCAATCCTATGAAACAAACCGCCGGGTCTCTGATGCTCATACTTGACCTGCTGACAGTTCAAACACAGAGCCACATACACAAAAATATCCTTCTTCATCTTACGCCACCAATAATGCTGCCGCAAGTCTTGATACATCTTCGCGGCGCCTGGGTGAATAGAATACCGAGAACTATGGGCCTCCGCTAAGATCAACTCTCGAATCCCATCAACATTGGGCACACAAACTCGCCCCTTCAATCTCAAAACACCATCATCACCTAAGGTCACCTTCGCGGAACCTCCACGCTACACCGTGTCTCTCAGGACACACAAATGGGGATCATCAAACTACCGATCACGGATACGCTCCAATAAAGAAGAACGAGTGACCGTGCAAGCCAATACTCTGCTGGGCTCAGAAATATCTAATCTCACAAATCGATTGGCCAAGGCCTGAATATCTAAAGCAAGCGGTATCTGGCTGACCGGGATATAAGTAAGACTACCCATGCTGGCGGACTTCCTACTCAATGCATCGGCCACCACATTAGCCTTACCCGGGTGATATAAGATAGTAACATCATAATATTTCAACAACTCCAGCCATCTCCTCTGCCTCACATTCAACTCCTTCTGCTTGAATAGGTACTGAAGGCTCTTGTGATCCGTATACACCTCACACGTCACACCATATAGATTATGCCTCCAAATCTTCAAAGCATGAACAACCGCTGCCAACTCTAGGTCATGAACCGGATAATTCTTCTAATGGATCTTCAACTGTCTCGAAGCATAGGCAATAACTTTGCCATCCTGCATCAATACTTCTTCAAGCCCAATACGGGAAGCATCACAATAGACTGTGTACGGCCCTGAACCCGTGGGTAAAACCAACACCGATGTCGTAGTCAGAGCTGTCTTGAGCTTCTGAAAGCTCACCTCACACTCATCTGACCATCTGAACTGGGCACCATTTTGGGTCAATCTGGTCATCGGGGCTGCAATAGACGAAAATCCCTCCAAGAACCGACGGTAATAACCTGCTAACCCCAAGAAACTCCGAATCTCGGTCACCGAAGCTGGTTGAGACCAATTCTTGACTGCCTCAATGTTCTTTGGGTCCAGCTGAATTCCCTCTGCTGATACAATATGACCCAGAAATGCAACCGAACTCAACTAGAACTCGCACTTAGAAAACTTAGCATATAATTGTCTATCCTTCAGAGTCTGGAGAACCATTCTGAGGTGCTGCTCGTGCTCTTCCCAGTTGCGGGAGTACACCAGAATATCGTCTACAAAGACTATCACGAACAAGTCTAGATAAGGCCTGAACACTCGGTTCATGAACTCCATAAATGTTGCTGGGGCATTGGTCAACCCAAATGACATGACTAAAAACTCGTAGTGCCCATACCGAGTGCGGAATGCTGTCTTAGGGACATCAGACGCCCTAATCCTTAGCTGATGGTAGCCAAATCTCAAGTCTATCTTTGAGAACACCCTTGCTCTCTAAAGCTGGTCAAACAAATCATCAATCCTCGGCAGTGGATATTTGTTCTTTATCGTCACCTTGTTCAACTGCTAGTAATCAATACACATCAGCATCGAACCATCCTTCTTCTTTACAAATAACACCGGCGCACCCCAAGGAGAAACACTAGGCCTGATAAAAACCTTCTTTAGTAAATCCTGCAACTGGTCCTTTAACTCTTTTAACTCCGGCGGGTCCATGCGATACGGTGAAATAGAAATGGGCTACGTGCCTGGAACCAGATCAATACAGAAATCAATGTCCCTATCGGGCGGCATACCCGGCAGGTCTGAAGGGAAGACCTCGGGGAACTCTCGAACAATAGGAACCGAGTCAATAGAAGGAACCTCTGCGCTGGAGTCGCGAACATATGCCAGATAAGCTAAACACCCCTTCTCGACCATGCGTCGAGCCTTAACATAGGAAATAACACTGCGTGTGGCATGACCTGAGGTCCCTCTCCACTCTAGTCGGGGCAATTGTGGCAAGGCCAAGGTCACCATCTTGGCGTGGCAATCCAAGATGGCATGATACAGGGACAACCAATCCATCCCCAATATAACATCAAAAATCCACCATATCTAATAGCAGTAGATCAACCCGGTTCTCAAGACCTCAAACACAACCATACAAGAATGATGCACCCGGTCGACTACTATAGAGTCACCCACCAGTGTAGACACATAAATAGGAATGTCCAAAGCATACCTAGACATAGCCAGGCAGGGTGCAAAATGGGAAGACACATATGAATATGCAGACCCAGGGTCAAATAGCACTGACACATCTCTATCACAAACAAGAATAGTACCTGTAATAACGGCATCTGACGACTCGGCCTCTGGTCTGGCTGGCAAAGCATAAAACTGAGGCTTAGCCCCACCTCCTTGAACCATGTCTCTGGGACGATCGGCTACCTACTGACCCCTACCTCTGGCGGTCCGGCCTCCACCTCTACGGTCTCGACCTCCACCTCTATGATCCCTACCCTGCCCCGGCTGGCTGGGCAGGCTACGGGTTACCTGGTGCCTGAATCATGGGGCGAGAACCTTGCTGCTGCGACTGTGTACCCCTCAATCTCGGGCGAGCTCTCCTGATGTGGCCATACTCACCACACTCATAACATACCTCTGTACGATGAGACTGGCCCGGACGACCCGAATGACCTCCACGAAAGCTTTGAAGAGCTGTGCACTGATGGGAGCTTGCGGTGCACTAAGTGTCTACTAATCGGAATACTGCCCACGAAAACCACGATCACCTAGAACACCCTGCGAATCCTGGAGGCTGACTGAAAGGGTCTAGAAGGCTGACCCCTATCATAAGAATCCTTGCCTCCAGATGAGGCACCAACGAATCGACCCGAGTGACGGGGTCTCTTGTCTGCCCTATGACCACCCCCTTGTGGCAGAACCATCTCAATCCTCCGGGCCATATTGGTTGCCTCCTGAAAGGTAATGTCACTACTCGCCTCCCTGGCCATCTGAAGACGAATAGGAATCTCCTCACCATCTCCTTATCAGTGGGGAGTATGATGAGGGCATGACGAGCCAGATCGATAAATCGGGTCTCATAATGGGTGACCGTCATAGACCCGTATTGGAGGCGCTCAAACTGCCTTCGTTAAGCATCCCTCTGAGTAACAGGAAGAAACTTCTCTATAAACAACTCCAAAAACTGATCCCAAGTCAAAGGCGGCGACCCTGCTGATCTGGCTAAACAGTAATCCCTCTACCAAGTCTTGGCAGATCTAGATAGACGAAAAGCCATAAAATCAACTCCATTGGACTCCACAATGCCCATGTTATGAAGAACCTCATGGCAGCTATATAAGAAATCTGGGGGGTCCTCAGAAGAAGCTCCGCTGAATGTAGCAGTGAGGAGCTTGGTGAACCTGTCTAGCCTCCACAAGGCATCTGTGGACATAGTCGCTCCATCACTGGCTTGTGCAACTATCTCCGGCTGAACTGCCACACCCGTCTGAACTGGTGGAATCCGAGTCTGGGGAGCTACCTGCTCTGGAGTATGTGCAGCAGGAGTCTGGGCCCCTCCTCCAGCCTGGGAAGTGGCTGGTGCTGCAGGGAGCAATCCTGCTCGGGTGACACTCTCCATGAGGCCAACCAACTGGAGCAAGGCGTCCTGAAGAACTGGGGTAGCAATAAACCCCTCTGGTACCTAAGCTGGGCCCACCGAAACTGTCTGGGCTGGGGCCGGAACCTCCTCGTCAAGGTCAACCTGAGGGTCCGCCACTGGTGCTGCTATTAAAGGCTGGGCTCTACCCCTACCTCAGCCCCTAGCATGGCCACGTCTTCTGCCCCTAGCGGGAGCTGCCTGGGGCTCGGACTGCTGATCGGTGGATGAGAAAGCGCGTGTTCGTGCCATCTACGAAAGAACAGAGTAGGAATTAAATCAGTATTGAGAAACCAAATCGCACGACAAGAAAGAACAAATGAGAGATTTTTCCTACCTCAATAGACTCTGGGGAACAAGTACAGACGTCTCCGCACCTACCCCTCAGACTCTACTAAGTTTGTCCGTGAGTTGTGAGACCTATGTAACCTAGTGCTCTGATACCAACTTGTCGCGACCCAAATTTTCCACCATTGGGATCGCGATGGCGCCTACTCGTGGTAGCTAGGCAAGCCAACTCAATTACCTTTCTCTTACTAAACAATTATTTCAACAGTTTATAGCATCAATAAAGAACATGAAATTTAATAAGAACAATAGCGGAAGTCTGATTTATAAATACGAATCAAAACGTGGAACAGTCAATAATAGCCTCTACCCAAGATTCGGGGTCACAGTACTCATGAACTACTAAGAATATACTAAATACATTGGTCTGAAAGAAATATATAAGTCGTCTGTCTCGAAAACAATGAGGCAACAGTCTAAAAGAGAACATAAAAAGAGACACCGGGCATACGGACGCCTGCAAGGCTACCTCAGTCTCATGAAAATGAAAACCTGCTCCCGCACTAATGCTATTGCTGCTCCTCAAAACCTGGACCTGTGCAAAAATGCACAGAAGTGTAGCATCAGCACAACCGACCCCATGTGCTGGTAAGTGTCAAGCCTAACCCCGGCGAAGTAGTGACGAGGCTAGACTGGACACCATATAAACCTGTGCAACTATAAATATACAACGGGATATCGAATACAAGGCAATTAACAACATGAGAGGGGGAGACATGCTATGGGGGGATACAATATCAATAGTAATCCCAAGTAACAAACTAGAACAACTTAGATTCACAATGAACAAGGAACAATACTCAATACAAACACATGGTATCAATTACTGTTGCGGCGTGCAACCCACTCCACAAGTCTCACTGTTGCGGCGTGCAACCAGCTACATAAATACCATTGTTGCGGCGTGCAACCCGACCCATACCATTTATCAGGTATTACTGTTGCGGCGCGCAACCCGATCCTTAATATCATTGTTGCGGTGTGCAACCCGACCCTCAATATTATTGTTGCGGCGCGCAACCCGCTCCTCAATATCATTTAATAGTCTGGTTCCCCAAACAACAGTCACAATTAAGGGACATAACAATAAGCAAACATTTGACAAAAATCCCAGCAAGGAAAAAGAATCCAACAAGTTCAACCAAACGTCCCGGCAAGGGAATAATCAACAACGCTTTCTTTTTCCTACTTTTCTTATCTTATAATTCAATCTACCATTTTTGAGCCAACGCTCCAAGGAATCCAGTCATTTCATATACTTTCAATATTAGTATCACAATTCGAGTCAATGCTCCCAGGAATCAAATAATTATTTTACCGTTCTCATGTTATTCACAACATATAGAATTTCTCTAATAAACACGAAGTTCACAACCAAGTCATGGTAATCACATTATAAGGACTCACGGTCATGCTACACACCAATGTATAGATATTCTTCACCATGCCTATACATCGTACTCGATCACATAGCAATTAGCAACAAGACTCAACTCATATTCCCTCAAGCTAGGGTTAAACCAAACACTTACCTCAAAGCCTTGAAAGCCACTTAATCCTCAACTAGCGCTTTACCTCACGATTCCACCTCTGGTTCGCTCGAATCTAATCACAAATTGTTAAATTACTTTAATAAACACTATATGAATCGATTTGAATGTATAAAAATTATTTTCCCAAGTTTTTCCCAAAAATGCCCCGGGCTCACGTGGTCAAAACCCAAGGTTCAGACCAAAACCCGATTACCCATTCCCCCACGAACTCAAATATGTAATTTGTTTTGAAATCAGACCTCAAATCGAGGTCCAACTCCCCAATTTATAGAAAACCTAGGTTCTACCCAAAAATCTCAATTTCACCCATGAAAAATCCTTGATTTCAAGTGGAAAACATGTTTAATGACGTTAAAGATTGAAAGAATCGAGTAAAAATCAACTTACAAGTGATTTGGGATAAAATTTGCTCTTGAAAAATCGCCTATGGTGTTAGGGTTTTGAAAGAATGGTGAAAAGTGATGAAAATTCGACTAAGTATAAAATTTGTTGGGCCTCGGATGTGGGAATTGTCAACAAAGGTTCGCAATTGCGAAAAAATGCAGGCCTGGGAATTGCGATAATTTGGTTCGCATTTGCGAACCCAAGCTTGCGGGACAGGTTTCGCATTTGCGAAAGAGGCATCGCATTTGCGATGACCTTCAGTCGCATTTGCGATCACTGGCTTCGCATTTACGAAGCTTGGCTTACCTAGGCTGGTTTCGCATTTGCGATCCAGCCTGTGCAATTGCGATAGCTGGGCGTTTGCAATTGCGAAACCTGGCTTCGCATTTGCGAAAGTTGCAGAAGCCACAATACCAAATTTTTAAAATATGAGAAATGCAATCCGATGCCTATCCAAAACTCCCCCGAGCCCTCGGGGCTCCAAACCAAACATGCACACAACCTCAAAAACATCCTAAGAACTTACTCGTGCGATCAAATCGCTAAAATAACATCATTTATATAGAATCAAGCCTCAAAACTCATGATTTTCTTCTAAACTTCTTAAACTTTTAAATTTGGAACTTATAGTCCGAAACACGTCAAACGACATCGGATTTCGACCAAACTTCACACAAAGCACTTAAACTATATATAAGACTTGTACCGGGCGTCGGAACCAAAATACGAGCCCGATACCCTAGTCTTTTAATCAATTTTCATTTCCATTTTCCTTAATAGTTTCAGAAAAATAATTTAATAGAAAAATTCTTTCACTTGGGTTCTAGACCTCGGATTTCGACTCCGAGCACATGCCCGAGTCTCATATTTTTCTACGGACCTTCCGAGACCTTCCAATCTCGGGTCCGGGTCCGTTTACCAAAAATATTGACCAAAGTCTACTATAATCATATTAATATCAAAATTCTTCAAATTTTTCACAGAATTCACATATTTCATCATAAAAGTTTTCCCGCTACGCGCCCCGACTGCGCACGCAAATCGAGTCAAGTAAAAATAAGGTTTTCAAAGCCTCGGAAGCACGGAACGAATGAGGAATCAGGTAATGACCCCTTTGGGTCGTCACAAAAAAGGTTTTTCCAGAGATAATGTCTGACAATCAAATTACTTTTATTGCTGGTAGAAGTATTGTACACAATATTTTAATCTGTCAAGACCTGGTGAGATTATGTATAAGGAAGAATACAACTACGAGTTGCTTAATAAAAGTTTGTCTTCGTAAGGAGTATGCCACTGTGGAGTGGGGATTTGTTGAAGAGACGTTGCATGCCCTTAATTTCGTTCAAAGGTTCATTAGGTGGATTATGGATTGTATCACAACCACTCAGTACACTATAGATGTGAATGGAGAGGTATCTGGTAGTATTAAAGGCAGGCGTAGCCTTAGATAGCGAGATCCAATATGCCCTCTGCTATATGTGATTTGTATGGGAATATCAATCTAGAATTATGAAAAGGATAACTAATCAAAAAGGATTCCAATATCATACAAAATATAGAGGCATAAAGCCGAACCATATGCGCTTCGCAAAGGTGAATGGAAGTCAGTGGAACTGATCCTCAGTCAAAACATTCTCACAAGTATCTGGATTGAACACAAATACATCCAAGTCGAATATCTACTGTGCAAATATAGGGACACAATTGCTCCAGCATATATGTGAGCTAACAGAGTATTAGAAGCGAACACAGCCTTTTAGATATCTTAGTGTGCCAATCTCTTCTAAGAAGCTATCAGCCACAGACTGTTGAATGCTAGTGGAGAAACTGGCGATAAAAGTAAGTACCTGGGATACTAAACACCTATCTTATACTAGTAGGGTGTTACTGGTCAATATTGTTCTAATGTAGGTACATACCTACTATGCTTCTATATTCCTTCTCCCTATGAAAGTGTTAAGAAATATAATAGCTATATGTAAGAGTTTTGTTTAGTAGGGCAAAGGGAACTCTACCAAAAAGCCATTAGTGGCCTGAGACATGGTGTGTCGACAAAAGATGCAAGGAGGATTAGGGATAACTCACTATCTCATATGAAATGCAGCATCAATGGTTAAGTACGTTTGGAACATAGCCAACAAGGATGATAATTTGTGGGTTAAATGGGTAAATCATATGTGTATAAAGGATCAACCATGATGGCAATACACCTCCCTTCCCCCCAAATATAGTTGCTGGTACTGAAATAAAATATGCTCCATCAGAGACAAGTTTGATGGAGGTTTTTTGAATAATGGATGGTTGTAAGAAGATGGCAAATACTCAGTGCAGAATGGATACCAATCGAGAAAGGGAAATGCAGAAGAAAGATCATGCTTTCGAGGAGTATGTGTAGGATGAATGTTCCTAAGCATTAGCTCACTAGTTGGCTTACCATGCGCAAAAATCTACTTACGAAGGATAGATTGTTAAGGCTGAAGATAAGCCAAGTGATGGAAAGCAGGTATGAACAGCGGAAGCAAATAGCATGAATCACTTGCATGTAATATAGATAACATATAATCACAGATTTTAATCGAACATAAAATCGATACTTATCTCTTGAAGCGTGACCGCGATCGTGAGAAGCCTCCAAGCAAGAACAAAACCGTCCACGAGATCATCCTCCAGTTCCACAGTCTTCTGCTGTGTGACCCGAATAATGCCTAGAATTAGCGAAATTCGTGTGGGCGAATTTCTCCTAGGAAAAGCATGTATTAAAAACCTTGCCTCCTTATGGAATAAGACCTCTTTATATAGCCACGGGTTTTAGGGTTTAAAATCCTTTTCCTAAACCTGTTGGGTCTTCCTTTTCCACCAAGAAATAGAATTCCATTTAATTCCTAATTTTTTTCGGGCACAACAGGGACCGCAGAATTTAATTAACGAGGCTTCCTATTATGGACTTAATTCGAAATATTTGAATTAATACTACCATAATAAGTTACGAATTATTCCACTAAAAATTCGTAACTGCACTCCTCAGTTCAATTTCGAAATTCTTCCATTAAATCTTATTTAACTCCCCATGTTAAGATTCAGATAATAATCAAATCAATTAAATTACTGACAATTTAATTCATTGATTATTTCCTTTCGACTTTCGCTTAACTTATTCATGTGACGGATATAAAATCCACCTGCAGGTTTTACACATGAAAACTTATAAGCTTTCATAAAGGTGTATCATCAATCTCTAGACCGAGACATGGATTCCATCAACTAACTATTACTTTGCCAATGTATATTACTATTGTCCAATTTACCAGGCATATTGACCCACGAAAGAATCTCGCCTTTTAATAAATCAAAACAATAATAATATACACAGCTAATAATAATTATATCAAGATTAAGAATATAAGTACATTTAATGGCTAGAAAGTTTTATTTTATTAAGTCAGTATATAATACTTATCTCTACTTGGTTCGTTCAATACATACAAAATGTACTAGCACAAGAAGTTGGAATTAAACCATTTCCATAATCAAGATAAATTATCTCTAATCTTGTGCTACAATCATTCCTGATGATTTGTCCAATTCCATCATTAGATTGTGAACATGATCTTTATACTTATAAGAACCGATGGTTTGATCTTTCGTGTATAAGCTAAACTCTATATACTAAATCATCTACTATATAAGTAAAGGACACAAACGAATGTATGATCTATTTAAAACTTTATTAAAATTGAATAAATAATTGTTCCATAATAAATACTATATCCAAATCAAAACTCGTGGTTTATAGTATATATCCCAACAATCTCCCACTTAGACTTTTAACCATGACAATTATTAGCATATACTATATATAAATACGTGGTTAATAGTGTATGCCCTAACAATCTCTCACTTAGACTCATAACCATGCATCTATTACTTTCACAACTATCCTTTTGCAAGACTATTAAAAGTCTATGCCAATAAACTTTTACTAAAAGAAACTTGTCAAGTTATTTTCAAATGCAATCTTTGTCTAGTAGTGCTTTGTCGTAATTAACTACTTTGGTATTAAGCTCTTCATGGATCTTGTTATGAAACTCTCCCAAGAGTATATAGCAAACTATGATTTTCCTTACTATTCTCCCACTACGACGAAGTACTACTAATATTATCTTCAATACCTTGCGGTATTGAAATATTAATGTCTTCTTCCTGTAATGTTCTCTGCTCAACATCACTCCCACTACTTGGAGGTAGTAAATTTCTTTTTGTCTATTAACGTTTCTCCCACTACTTAAATGCAATGGAACGTCAATTCCGACAAATAGAGTTGTATGTTCTTGAGCGTTTGATTTT
>MU676406.1:40896-147813 GCA_026770625.1 Nicotiana glauca
TATATATATATATATATATATATATATATATATATATATATAGGCATCAAATAGCGAATAAATGTATATCACAACTTTTCTTTTTCTTTTTCTATACTAATAAGTATATTATAATTTTATTTTCATTCTTTGTATATAAATAATATTATTTTTATATATCAATAATATAAAATAATATATATATTTATTGCTGCCCTTATATCAATATATATCATAATAAAAAACTTGTATTATTTGTATAGCACATCGGACATATGTATACTAAAATAGATATCATAAGTTTGTTTTTCTTCTATGTGTACGTCAAAAATTAATTTTCTGCATACTAAAATATTATTTACACCCACAATTATATTTATTATTTTTATATTTTAGACATTGCTTAAACATGCTATATCAAAAATTTATATTTTTTATTAATAATTAATATTATATTATTTGTATATCACACTGTATAACATAATAATAATGTGCATATAAAAGAAAAATTATTAAAATTTAATTTTCCTTCTTTGCATAACTCATTTCAGATTGAAACTCAACTTCAACACGACTCTACATGTGTATCCCTATTATAACCCGTGTATATCTCTATGTACATCAGTGATATTTCATGTATATTATGTGTATTTATGTATATCCATGAAAATGTGTTATATATACAATATAAAATGTGATATACACGAGAGTCCATAATAAAATTGTGTTTTATACCAATATACAAAGTGATATACACAGACGTCCTTAAAAACTTGTGTGTGATATACACTGATGTACACGATATATAATGTGATATACATATATCGCAGTTGGATTTTAGGTCTGATTTTTGCCTGAAACTAGTCTACATCACTTCTATTCTTACTCATATTTTGAATATAGCCTCGTTTAGGTATTTTCAATCACATTTACTCATTCAATCCAACCAAAAAAAGGAAGCGAGAAGAAAAACAAAGTTGAAATATATTTTTTTCTCTCTTAATTTTTGTTAATCTTGCTCAAATTTTGTATATAGCCTTGTTTAAGTATTTTCAATCAATTCCAATCACACTCACTCATTTAATCCAACCAAAAAAAAAGGTAAGAGAGAAGAAAAACAAAGTTGAAATATATTTTTTCTCTCTTAGTTTTTGCTTATGATTTTCTCTGATGTGAAATCAACCTTACATTTTTATCCCACTGATTTTTCTTTTGCATAATTTGCAAGAATTTTTGCTAAACTATGAGAGCAAAAGAGAAGAGATAGAAGAAGAAATACAAGGAGAGAAAGGGGGACGGAAGTCAAAATATGCGTGTACCTTTTTTTGAGAGAGAATATAACAGAGGGTAGTTTTTTTAAGATTTGGCTATATAATGCCAATTGTTTGGGGCTATCTTTGCCAAAACTAATATAATGGGTCGTTATAAGATGCCATGTTGACCAGCCCAAATAAAGTCCAACCAGCCCATTTGCCACCCCTAGTCAGCTTCTTTTTTGTCAGCTTCACATTACCTTACTCTCCCAATAATTTGATCGAGGAGTTCTCAGAGTTTGCTCACCTAATTAACTTACAAAACATTTCAACAGTTGAAGATACAATGAGGTTGGCAGCAATAGCCCAAATGTTGTTCATTTCGTTTCTTTTACTTTCAAGTGTATTTCTAGCAAGATCTGGAGAAGTTGGTATGTTAAGATCATTAGAAATAGCATCTCCTGTGTCTTTCCAAATCTGCTTTTTTAATTTTATTTTAGCTCATGCCTGGCCTTTTATTTTGGAATTAACTTATACAAATTGAGAGTGTAAATAATTTTTGCACTATAAATATACTTAACCAGTTAACCTATCTTATGCTATTTGGCTACTTATGCACACTTTTTATAAACAGTTACTTGTAGTTATTATTTTTTAGATCGATGACCACTCAGCTAGTGCCAAAATTATTTATTGTGTTAGTGTACAGAGTTAAAACTTTCTTTATGTTTGGGCAATTGTAGATGATGAGAGGGAATTTAGTTACGATGAAAGAAGGGAGAATGGACCAGCTAATTGGAGCAATATTCGTCCAGATTGGAAAGACTGTAGTGGCAAATTGCAGTCTCCTATTGATCTTTTGGACTTGAGGGCTCAAGTAGTTTCAAACTTGAGAATACTTCAAAAGGACTACAAACCATCGAATGCCACCCTCTTGAACAGAGGCCATGATATAATGGTAAGAAGAAAAAAGACTAGTAATAATTGCATATTGTGAAGACTACATGAGTACTGCTCATGATAAATTAAACCATTTTATATATAATTACAAATGCAGTTGAGATTGGCTGATGGAGGATACTTGAAGATAAATGAAACTCAATATCAACTCAAACAATTGCATTGGCACACACCTTCTGAACACACTGTTAATGGAGAAAGGTACTTTCTTGCAGGCCCTAATTGCTTATTCATATATTCTAAGTTTTTTTTTAAAAAAAAAAAAATAAATCTTATTTGCATGACGAGTTCGTTTATATTAACAAATGCAGGTTTAATTTGGAAGCTCATTTGGTACATGAAAGCAATAATGGACAGTTTGCTGTTATTGGAATCCTCTACGAGATCGGATTATTGCCTGATCCCTTCTTATCTATGGTAAACAAGAATTATATTTTATGTAACACATATATCCAAGGATAATATTTTACTAATTTAATATATAAAATAATTTAATTTGTTGTAGAAGGTCACTTGCCTTATGTTTCAGATTCTTAATATTGCTTTACTTCTGATCACAGATAGAGAATGAGTTGAAAGTTCCTGCTGATAAAAATGGTATAGAGAGAGCCATTGGAACTATTGATCCAAATGAAATAAAATTGGATGGCAAAAAATATTTCAGGTATATTGGCTCCCTTACAACACCTCCTTGCACCGAAGGTGTTGTCTGGACAATTGACAGAAAGGTAATCAAGTGTTGCCCTTCTCCTTATAAAATTAAATGTAACCACATATATTTTAAAAATAATATTGTATAATTTTACTTTTTCAATCCCAGGTAAAAACTGTAACCAGAGGACAAATAAATCTACTCCATGATGCTGTTCAAGACGTGAGTTGCTACCCTAAAACTTTTAGCAAAAATATTGTGTTTCCTAATTATACTATCACTTATATGTTTGGATCCAACTCTTATTAAACAAAGATTTTCATGAAAGACATAATTGCCAGATCCAAAAACTCTATATAGTTTGAATTTTAATTTCAATTTGTATTTTTAAAGGGTGGCTCTTCAACCAAACAACTCAAGAATCTACTTGTATATATAAAAATTCAAAGGCAGTGTGCTATTAACTTTCTTGTTTGTTTTCTCACAGGGATTTGAAACCAACGCTAGACCAACTCAACCAGAAAACAAACGTTCTATCAACTCAACATACCATTCCTTTGGTATTGAAAAGCAACAGTGAAATGATTCTCTATATGACTATATCTAGTTCTTATCGACGTTATTGTCTATTGTACTAGTACAACATGATATGCTTAACAATTTCATTTCGAAAATAAGGATAAATAAATATCGACGAAATAGCTGGTTTAACATGTATTTCGTGCTCCTACAGATGTTTCTTGTTTGTGGGCGTATGATAAATAAAGAAGTGTAAAGTT
Organism: Nicotiana glauca; assembly: GCA_026770625.1. Lineage (NCBI taxonomy): Eukaryota > Viridiplantae > Streptophyta > Magnoliopsida > Solanales > Solanaceae > Nicotiana > Nicotiana glauca. The sequence goes on from MU676406.1 coordinate 44,520, forward strand.
TACCTAAATCGGTCGTATGTGTTTTTTATGAGTCAGTTGTTGGATAGTAGAATTAAGATAATACGTATATCATTTGAAAGAAAAAACTCCAACAGGAAATCGCAAGTTCCACAAATTCTTAGCAAATAATTTTTTAGAATGTCTAAGTTTTGGTAATTGATATGATCAACAACTTCACTGAAGTAATCGTTCAAACAACAAATTGTCAATCTATTAGATGGTTATACAATTCCATATATTATCGATCACATGTATAAGTAGTTCGTTCATGAATGGCATGACCCCTTGAAATCAGAAAAATAGGCGAAATGCATAAACGGACCATTTACGTTGTCCCTAATGACTGGTTAGACAATTCAACCGAGCCATTTTCAGCAAGAAGCTTTAGCCATTCACAAAAGACTATCAACTAACATCCGACCCCGTCAACCCCTTCGCGTGAAATATATTTGTTGAACAATGAGCTTGTCAAAGTAAAGTTCAAGTTGTTGTTGAAATATTCCAGCTAGGATCCAGCTCATCTTAAGTTAGTTAAGCTATTAGAGGAGTATGTGTAATAGTTAGGTAGTTGGTTAGCTAGTTAGTTACGGCTATAAATACAATGTACATGTAGCAGTTAGAGTACAATTCCTTTCCACAAATACAGAGCATTTTTGCAGCTTCTATGATTTGATCCTCTTCTTTGTCTTCTCTCAAGCTGCAAACTCCATTTCAATGTAAGTTATCAGGGTATTAGAGCCTACGGTACCGATTGTTGGCACTCGATAGCTCTACTGTCTTCATTAGCTTCTCTGATTCACTCAACTATGTAGGTAAATTCTCGTGATGGAACTCAGTTGAAGCTAGGGCTTGGGTTATCTGTTATTTCTCTCCTTATCTAGCTAGAAATTGCGATTTAAGATAAAATCAATGGTACTACTCTTGCTAATATTGTTGAAACCTCAAATCCAGTGAATGCTACAACTGGAGGAAGTTTCTTCCCTACAATCAACCACAATCACCCCTTGTACATGCAACCAATCGACGTACCATGTAGTTCTCTGATCTCTCTTCATTTAATTTGATATGAAAACTATAAATTGTGGAGTCGTGCTACGCGAATTGGATTGCTAGGGAAAAGCAAGCTATGGTTTGTAGATGGTCGATATCCTAAGTCTAGAATTGCACTAGAATTACATGATCGATGGAAAAATGTGTATGATGTTGTCCTTTCATGGATTATGAATGCTGCTAGACCTGGTTTATTGAGTAGTGTGTTGTATGCATCGAGTGCATATAAGGTCTGGGAGTAATTGAGATAGAGGTTTGATAAGGTGAATGGCTCGAGGGTGCAGTTTCTTCACAAGAAAATCCACTCACTGAGTCAGGGTACTATGGTAGTTGCTGATTATTTCTCTAAACTTAGAGACTTATGGGATGAGTTTGATGAAATTATTCCATGTCTAGGGTGTCCATGTCCAGAATATAAGAAGTATTTAGAGCACTTTCAATATCAGAGGCTCCTTCAGTTCTTAACTAGATTGAATTAAACCTGCGCTCAAGCCAGAAATCAAATCATGATGATACATCCAATACCTTTCTTGGACAAGGCGTACTCCATGATTATTGATCAAAAGATCCAAAGGAGCTTTGCCAACCTTACTCAAATTGTTTAGACCTCTGAGCATTTGGAAGGAGCTGCTTTGTACAGTAACAAGGGAGCATGCTACACGGGAGGTAATCTCAAGTCTAAGAAATTATAATTATCTGACTGGTCGTTTTGAGCATTGGCAATTTGCTCGGTAGTTTACAGGTATAAGTAGCTCTCTATGATGTATTATGACTTATATCATGAATTGTCAATTTTGGTTTTTAGGTTATTCGTAATCGATTTGGAAGAATGAATTTCATGCCTTAAGCTTTAAGTTGGAAGATTCGACCAAGTTTGACTATTTAGCATTTGTCCGGAGATTGGAGTTTTGATGGTTCCGGTAGTTTCGGATGGTGATTTTGGACTCGGGCATATGCTCGAGTTTTCATTTGAATATTTCTAGAAGGTTTCTACACAAATTGGCGAAAATAAAAATTTTGAAGGTTTAGAAACTTCATAAGTTTGACCGGAAGTTGACTTTGATGATATTGGATTTGGATTGTATTTCCGGGTATTCGAATAACTTAGTTATGTCATTTGGAACTTGTGTGTAAAATTTGAGTTAATTCTGGATTGATTTGATATGTTTCGGCGCGAGTTTTGGAGGTTGAAAAGTTCAAAGTTCATCAAGTTTGATTTGAGATAAAATTCATCGTTTCGATGTTGTTATATATGATTTGAGGCCTCGATAGGTTCGTGTTATGTTATGGGACTTGCTGGTATATTTGGACGGGATCCTGAACAGCTCGGGCATGTTTCAGATTGATTTCGGATTATTTTTCTTCATGTTTTCGTTGCTGGTTGTTGTTGGTGATAGTTTATATGAGTCTGCTACACTATAGAGTACATGGTCCTCTATGAGTTTCCACTTAAAATAGTAATGAACCAAACTGTATAGAGATTTGGTCCTATATCAGTTCCCTCTGTGCTAACTACTGCACCAGTATGTAAAGAAGATACAGGTTTTTACGTGAAAAACTCCCAGCTCACGGGATTAAAAACCACGACCTGCCGTTGTAGGATTTTCACTTCATTATTAAGAAATCTTTAGATTACAACCTATTGTAACCTAGGAATCAACTTCTTAATCTCTCACTAACTTGTAACTACACTATTACAAGCCGCTTTGTAATAACTCTATTACAAAGAATTCAATAACTCTAACTTGTAATACACTTATCAAAAGCCACTTTGTCACTCACTAGTTATAAAGACTTCAATCACTCACTAACTTGTAACAACACTATTACAAGCCACTTTGTAATAATTTTATTACAAAGACTTCACAACTCGATTAATTCTATCCAAGACACAAACACAAGGGTTTATGATTTATAAAGGGTTTCCTACACAATGCTTCTAACTAAGCTAAGTAGGAGTTACAAATTAAGAAAAAATAACAAAGAGTGGAAGAACCTAAGAACTTAAGATATCTTCAATCTTTTGATCGGGTCCTTGAGGTTGTAACAGCTTTGTTCTTGAGAGAGGTTTTTCTAGAACTTGAAAGAGTATCCCTAAAAATGCTCAAGAATTGTCTTGTGTGTTGCAACAGGTTGTAATACTACAGAAGACATTACCATGGTGATGTCAATTCACAATGGTGATGTCAATTCTTGGTTAGTACATGCCTCTTGCCGATGGGAAGTGACTGTTGCGCTATCTGCTGCGCTGTCGCATGTACAATTACAAGCAGTCACTTTCTGTAGTTGCTTTCCAGCTGTATAGTTGACTTATACTTCTGTCAGGGGAACACCAAAGGATCAGGTCCCTAATTTGGTTCTTGTGAATATGAAGACATACTGCCCAGATTATCTTGAGTACATTAACTTGAATGATTGTACCAGGAATGCTGTAGGCAATTTATCTGGTTCTATACAGAAAGTTTTTTAAATCATCAAAACATAGATTAAAAGACCTTTAGCCCATCAATTTCCCCCTTTTGACGATGACAAACTTTTAACATTGATGACTATTTGACTTAACCAGAAAAGGTACCAGCAACCACATATTTTTCCCCTGACTCTATGCTTCCCACCTTAATTATGTCACGCCCCAAACCGAGAGACATGACCAGCGATCGACCGGGTATCCCCAGTCAAGCGAACCTGGGTGCCTTTCCTATCCCACGTGTTACCCCGTATTTTCAATGCTCATTAATCAAGGAGTAAGCCATTTATGATTTAAACACCTTTTTACAAAAATATAGATAAGATACATGGTTCGCTAATGAGATTTACAACTTGCATCACCCATCATACATGTCACGGCCCAATTCCCAAACCCGACCGTGATGACACCTCTCGTGAAGACAGGGCCCGCCAGAACAATGCAAACACCTCTTTTAAAGCAATTAATTAACGTTAATAATTCTACAACATGTTTAATATAGCAAATAATGCGGAAATAGCAATAATAACGATGGAAACCATCCCGACACAGCCCAAACCGGGGTGTCACAAGTCATGAGCTACTACAGAATTTGCTATAAGTATACAAGATATAGTATCTAATACAATAGTATGAAGGAAACTCAAATGATATAAAATAGGGGAGACAAGGGGATGCGAACGTCAACAGCTACCTCGTCGCTCCAACTCGCAGACTGGTCTGGAAAGAATCAGTACCCAGGTGCAGACTCTGCTATGCCTGTATCTACACACATGTGCAGGGAGTAATGTGAGTACTCCGACCCAGTGAGTAATAATAATAAATAATAACCTAAGGCATGAAAACACATAACTGCACAAAGTAATTCTATATCAGGCAGTAAAAACAGTAAAACAGCAAAGAGTCAAATGAAATCTCCTTTTAAAGACAGGTAAATCAGGTAAAGCAACAAGTAAATAGTGAGTAGAAATCTGTCCCTCGGACCTAGTATCAATCGCTAAGAACAGTATTAGCCCCCCGGGCTCAGTATAAGTCACTCAGCATAATATCAACCCCTCGGGCTCACTCTCATATCACATGGGTACCCACGTTCACTGTGGGTGTGCAGACTCCGGAGGGGCCTCTTACGGCCCAAGCGCTATATCAACATAAGGCCTGAAAGCCTTCTCACATCACACACGAGGCTGGAAAGCCTCCTCACATCACTCACAAGGCTTGAAAGCCTCCTCACATCACTCACGAGGCCTGAAAGCCTCCCCACATCACTGCAGCAACCTCGTGGCATATAAATATATCTCAGGCCCTCGGCCTCACTCAGTCCAAAAAACATCATAAGCCCCTCGGGCATCAATAAATAGTAGTGCTCAGCCCAAACAACAGTGGAAATATCCTTTAAGTCTCAAAATTCAATTTAAGCGGTTGAGTTTGTAAAAACAGTGTAATCATTAGGACTGAGTTCAAGTGATGCATCAAAATTGTGAGGAAACAGTGATAAAGGTCCACGAAGGATTCAAATAGTCGGCATTAAGCCCAAAATATGGCAATAAGCCCAAATCATGATGGTAATACCACATCTCAGTCAATTACATGATAAAATATCAAAAAACGGGACAGACCAAGTCATAATCCCCAGTAGTAAACAGCCTTGCGCTCGCCATTAAGCGCGTGTTTCACCTCAAGATAGCACTACGCTGTGCAAATCCGGGGTTTCAAACCCTCATGATATCATTTACTATTATTAATCACCTCAAGCCGGCCAAAATCCTAGCTCGCTATGCCCTTGCCTCTCAAATCGGTCTCCTTGCGCGTCGAATCTGATCAAAACCATAACGAATACATCACAATAGGCTAAGGGAACATAACCCAATCGAAAAGAATTGAAAAACATCAAAAATCATTAAATTTGAAAAACCCGAGCCCCGGGCCCACTGCTCGAAACTCACAACATTTTACATCAACGCGTTCCTTATCTCGCCACGAGTCTGTACATATGAGAACTCCCAAATCTGAGACCCATCAAAATCCAATTTGAAATATCAAAACCAATCCCTAGTTCTTCCCCCTTTTTGCCAATTTTTCATGAATTTCTAGGTTGATTCTACAATTAAATCACGTTTTTAAGTCATAGAAATTACCTCCAATCAATTCCAGCCGAAATCCCCTTCAATTACACCATCTCAAAGCTCTCAAGGATTCTAAAAAATGGTGGAATAATACCTTAGATCGCAGAGGAAATGTTATTAAAACTATTCAGCGCAGGTGACCTTTTCCTCTATGCGAACGCGAGGGCTTTCTCGCGTTCGCGATGCTCAAATTTCCATCAGTCCAAAAATGCCCTTCGCGAACGCGGTCCTAGTTCCCCGAACGTGAAGCTTCCTCAGAGCTCAATATGCGAACGCGACAACATACGTGCGAATGCAAAGACTAAAAACCCCCTAAACCCAATTCCTTATACGCATTCGCGACTACTGCCACACGAACGCGATGCAAAATTATCTAGCTCTCCACAAATGCGGACCCACACCCGCAAACGCGAAGAGTAAACCATCAGCCTCCCAAGTCCGTTCTTCACGAACGCATGACCCTTTACGCGAAAGCAAAGGGTAAATGTTCTGTAACAAATAGCTGGAAAAACCTGCAACTTTCAATGGCCGGAATTGGTCCGATTGTGTCATGCCCCAAACTCGAGGGACATGACCGGCACCCGACCGGGAAGCCCCAACCAAGCGGACCTGGGTACCTTTCCTACCCCACGTGTTACCCCATGTTTTCCTTACTCAATAATCTCAAGAACTAGCCATATAATTAATTTAAAACACCTTTTGCAAAATATACATACATACATGACAGTTAGTGAAGTTATTAATTCGTTGCCCAACAAAAGAAACATGGATATACATAAGCTTCTAACCCACATCCACTGTCTACGGAGCCTCTAAAAGTACAACAGGATAATACAGTATTTGCCGGTAACAAGGCTCTAGCTATACCTTACACAACAGCAAAATAAAACTACGGAAACAAGCGGCTTGAGCCACGTAGGGACCCGAGAGGAATGGGGCTCACCAAAACAACTGACGGAAGACGAAGAGGGAGCTACGATCGGTGGGCTGGAGTACCTGCTGCAGATCCACCTACAATCATAACACGAATGTAGCGCCCCCGGCAAAAGGGATGTCAGTACACTTGAATTGTACTGGTATGTATAATAAACCTTACCCTGAGTAACCTCAAGCCATACACAAGTAATAAACAATTGAGAGAAACAACAATTGAGTACACTCAAGGAAAACAATCAAGGCAAATAAGTTACCAAACTCTCCTGTCCCCATCATCACTTCCATATTTTCAATTTCACAGTGTTCTCATATTTCATTTAAATAGTGATATCAATCACTTTCCACCCTTATTACCTCAGCCACCCTTATCACCACAACCCACACCTTATTACTTCGTGTTGCGGCGCGCAACCCGATCCCACCGAGCAATCACAATCCACAAACAATACCACTACAATAACAATTTACAAAGATACAACAACAGGTTCCAAGAACATTAACAACAAATTGTAATAACAACAACAACACAACTGTAAAAGGGTTTATATGACTATCCATGCCATTTCCATCTTATCAACAGCCCATTGTACCATTTAGATCACAACAACAGATTTTCACGACTAGCCACAAGAGATGTTATCACAGTCGTTTCCGTTTCACCAATTATGATTCTCTTCCTTCATTTATTTTACAATTCTTACCACACAACACATAAGGCATAATATTTACAGGGATTCGCAATTGGTTCACACAAGCAAACACATACTACTCACGAGAGGTCAACTCCACAACTAATTCATGAAAACACCACATGCCAAGTAATTGGGCACCAAACAAGACGATTTTACAGAGGTTAAAGTTAGCCATACATACCTTGAGCCGAATTCCTTTCTAAATTCTACTTCCAATTCCCCAAATAATCTAGCACATCAATATAGTGCACAAATTAATACACAAAACTTAGAATAGAAGTTCACAATTGTTACTAAACTTACTTAGGTTATCAACCCTTCTTTGAACACTTCTTTACCCCTACCCAATTCCTCTTACTAGATTTTAGGTTATTACTAGACACGCATGCACCATTTCAACCATTATTTTCAAGGGTCAATGCATGAGACTCCCCTCCCTCCCCTTAGTTTAAAAATAGAATTTCAATGCGAAAAGTTAGGGATTTTACCGGTAGGGAAGGGGGTATGAAGATAAGCTTGAATTTCCCCGGCCTGGATAGTTTTGAAGAACAAGAATTTGGAGAAGATGATTTTCTCTCTCAAGACCCTCTCTTCATCTCTCTTAATTTGATCAGTAATGTTGTTAAAATGAAGGGGGTTGGGGTGTTTTATTTAAAAAGGGGTCAGGTCTTAAAATTTGGAAAAAAAAGGAGCCCGGCAAGATCTGCGGTCGCATTTTGCTATCGCAGAATCAAAATGCGGTCCGCAGATTGGACCGCAGAAATGACTCCAAAAACCCTGAGGGTCTTCCTGGGTCTGCGATAGGAATGCGGTCCGCATTCCTGTTATGCGGTCGCATTTTGCATCGCAGAATTGACCTCCACAAATCCTTGAGGAATTTATGCAACGATTATACGGTCCACATCTTGATTATGCAATCGCATAGTGGACTGTATTTTCAACTTCAATTTTGACAATTCTTCTGCTTCACTCTGCGGCAAGAATGCGGTCCGCATAGCTGATCTGTGACTGCATTCTGGACCGTATAAATGACAATTTTCTGGAAATTTGATTATTTTCATTCCTAACACATATGTGGAGTCGACACCACGAGTTACTAAGTTTTGAGCCTAAATTTTTACGGGGCCTTACAGATTGACCCTCTGAAATCACCCCGACGCCTCCAAGACCTCAACCAAAAGCACCAAAACATCCTAAAACATTATTCAAACTTGATCCAATCATCAAAACACCTCAGAAAACGCTAAAACCATCAAATTACATCGGATTCAAACATAAGTTCTTCCAAAACTTCCGAAATACGCATTTGATCAAAAACCCAAATAAAACACCTCCAAATGACCTGAAATTTTGCACACACATCCCAAATCACCTAAAGAAGCTACAACAACTCTCAGAATTCCATTTCGACTCTCGGATCAAAATCTCACCTATCAACCGGAACTCGCCAAAATACTAACTTCGCCAATTCAAGCCTAATTCTACATCGGACCTCCAAAATCAATTCCGATCACGCTCCTAAGTCACAAATCATCCCCTGAAGCTAACCAAATCACCGAAAATCACATCCAAGACCTCTAACTCATAAGTCAACATCTGATTGACTTTTTCAAACCAAACATTCCTTAAAGAGACTAAGTGTCTCATTTCCTGCTAAAACCAATCTAAATCGACTCATTCACCCAAGACTCTTATAATGAAACATGAGGAAGCAGAAAATGGGGAAAAGAGGACGGTAACTCACGTGACAATGGGCCGGGTCGTCACATCCTCCCCAACTAAAAGAAACGCTCATCCTCGATCTGGTAAAGAAACATACCTGAAGTCTCAGACATGTGAGGATATCTGCTCCGCATCTCCCGCTTGATCTCCCAAGTAGCCTCCTCCACGGGCCGACCTCTCCACTGCACTTTCATCGAAGTTATATCCTTTGATCTTAACTTTCGAACCTGACGACCCAAAATAGCCACCAGCTCCACATCATAGGTCAAATCATCACCCAACTGAACCGTGCTGAAATCCAATACATGGGACGGGTCCCCAACATACTTTCGGAGCATAGAAACATGAAAAATCGGATGCACGCCTGATAATCTGGGTGGCAAGGCAAGCTCATAAGCCACCTCCCTAATCCTCCTATGTACCTCAAAAGGCCCAATAAACCGCAGACTCAGCTTCCCTTTCTTTCCAATTCGCATAACACCCTTCATGGGCGAAACCTTCAGCAAGACCTTCTCAAGAACCATATAAGACACATCTTGAACCTTTCGATCTGCATAACTTTTCTGATGCGACTGAGCTGTACGAAGACTCTCCTAAATAAGCTTTACCTTCTCTAAGGCATCCTGAACCAACTCTGTCCCCAATAGCCTAGCCTCGTCGGGCTCGAACCAACCAACTGGAGACCTACACTGCCTCCCATATAACGCCTTATACGGGGCCATCTGAATGCTTGATTGATAACTATTGTTGTAGCCAAACTTTGCAAGCGGCAAAAACTCATCCCAAGAACCTCCAAAATCAATAACACAGGCATGCAACATGTCCTCCAATATCTGAATAGTACACTCGGACTGGCCATCCATCTAAGGATGAAATGTTGTGCTCAACTCTACCTGCGTACCTAATTCTCGCTGAAATATCCTCTAGAACTGAGAAGTAAATTGAGTACCTCTATCTGAGATAATAGACACTAGAACACCATGCAATCGAACAATCTCCCGAATAAAGATCCTTGCCAGCCGCTCCAAAGAATAGGTAGTACATACCTGAATGAAGTGCGCGGACTTGGTCAGCCGATCCACAATCACCCAAATCGAATCGAACTTCTTCAAAGTCCGAGGAATATCACTCACAAAATCCATAGTGACTCTCTCCCACTTCTACTCGGGAATAATCATCCGTTGAAGAATGCCACCCGGTCTCTGATGCTCATATATCACCTGCTGACAGTTGAGACACCGAGCCACAAATTCTATTATGTCTTTCTTCATTCTCCTCCACCAATAGTTCTGCCTCAAGTCCTGATACATCTTCACGGCACCCTAATGAATAGAATACCGCGAGCTATGGGCATCCACTAATATCAACTCCTGAAGCCCATCAGCATTGGGCACATAAATCCGGCCCTGCATCCGCAACACACCATCCATACCAATGTTCACGTCTCTCGCATCATCATGCTGAACCCTGTCCTAGGACAAGCAGATGCGGGTCATCATACTGGTGCTCTCTGATGCGATCATATAAGGAAGACCGAGAAACCACATACGCCAACACCCGACTAGGCTCCGAAATATCTAGTCTTACCAACCGATTGGCCAAGGCCTGAACATCAACTGCAAAGGGCCTCTCCCCAACTGGAATGTACGCCAAACTCCCCACACTAACTGCCTTTTGGCTCAAAGCATCGGCCACTACATTGGCCTTCCCCAAGTGATACAGAATAGTAATATCATAATCCTTAAGTAACTCTAGCCACCTCCGCTGCCTCAAATTAAGATCTTTTTCCTTGAACAAATGCTGAAGACTGCAATGCTCGATGAATACCTCACAAGATACACCATATAAGTAGTGCCTCCAAATCTTTAGAGCATAAACTATAGCAACCAACTCCAAATCATGTACCGTGTAGTTCCTCTCGCGGGGTTTTAGCTGACGAGAAGCATAAGCAATAACTCTACCCTCCTACATTAATACACATCCGATCCCAACTCTCGAAGCATCACAATATATAGTATAAGAACCTGAAGCTAATGTCAAAACTAATACCGGAGCTGTGATCAAAGCTGCCTTGAGCTTCTGAAAGCTCTCCTCACACTCGTTCGACCATACAAATGGAGCACCCTTCTGAGTCAACTTGATCAAAGGCGATTAAATTGAGGAAAGTCTTGAACAAATCAGCGATAATAACATGCAAAACCAATGAAACTACGAATCTCTGCGGCTGAGGTCGGTTTAGGCCAACTCTGAACCGCCTCTATCTCTTCGGGTCAACCTGAATACTCTCGCTGGACACCACGTGTCCCAAGAAGGCCACTGAACTGAGCCAGAACTCACACTTGGAGAACTTTGCATAAAGATTCTCCTCCCTCAATCTCTGCAATACAACTCGTAAATGCTGCGCGTGCTCCTCCCGACTATGCGAGTACACCAGAACATCATCAATAAAAACAATAACAAACGAATCCAGATAAGGCCAAAATACATTGTTCATCAAATGCATGAACACTACTGGGGCATTGGTCAGCCCAAAGGACATAACAAGAAACTCATGGTGCCCATATCTAGTCCTGAAAGCAGTCTTAATAATATCTGAATCCCTGATATTCAACTGGTGATAGCCCGAACGGAAATCAATCTTAGAGAACAACTTCACTCCATGAAGCTGGTCAAACAAATCATCAATGCGAGGCAGAGGATACTTATTCTTCACTATTACTTTGTTCAATTGCCTTTAGTCAATGCACATTCTCATGGTGCCATCCCTCTTCTTTACAAATAGAACCGGTGCACCCCACGGTGACATACTAGGACGAATGAACCCATTATCTAGGAGTTCTTGAAGCTGATCCTTTAGTTCTTTCACTCTGCTGGTGCCAGGCGATATGGCAGAATGTAAATGGGATGAGTGCTTGGAATCAGGTCGATACCAAAATCAATATCCCTATCCGGTGGCATGCCCGACAGGTCTGCAGGAAATACATCGGGAAACTCCCTCACAACTAGGACAGAATCAATGCTAGGAGTCTCGGCTCCAACATCCCTCACAAACGCCAAATATGAGAGGCAACCCTTCCCAACCATACGATGGGCTTTTAAGAATAAAATCACCCCCTACTAGGAACATAATCAGTTACACCACGCCACTCGATCCTCGGTACACCTGGTATAGCTAAAGTGACTGTCTTAGCATGACAGTCTAGAATAGCATGACACATAGATAACCAGTCCATGCCCAAAATAACATCAAAATCCACCATGTTCAATAGCAATAGATCAACTCGGGTCTCCAGACCCCCAATAGTCACCAAACATGACTGATACACATGGTCTACAATAATAGTATCGCCCACCAGGGTAGATACATAAACAGGTAAAGTAAGACACCCTTGGGACGTACCCAAATGATGAGTAAAATATGAGGACACATAAGAATAGGTGGAACCGGGATCAAATAAGACTGAGGCATCCCTGTGTAGACGGAAATAATACCTGTAATGATAGCATCCGAAGCAATAGTATCTATCCTGCCCTGAAGAGCATAAAAGCAAGCTTGACCACCACCTGATCGACCTGCACCTCTAGGGCGACTCTGGCTGCCCGACCCTCACCCCTAGCTAGCGGGGGAAGGGGGGGGGGGGGGCTGAAGAAACTGGACCAGAAGACTAGGGTTGACCCCTCTGCTGAGATGAGCTAGCAGCACGACGAGGACATTGCCTTCACATATGCCCAAAATCTTCGTACTCACAACAACTTCCTGGTGCTAAATAATGGGACTGAAGGGAACCCCTCAGCCAGAGTGACTAGCTGATGCACTCGGCCTAGAAGAACCCTGAAAAGACAGGGCGCGAGATGAACTCTGTGCTGGAAGAGCACTGAGTGAAGGCTGACTCTACTGAGAACCATGATAACCATGACCTAAAGATGCCCCACAATACTCGGGACGGGCCGACTGAGTGGGCCTTAAAGAACAACTCCTACCCTACTGGAACTGGCCCCTCGAAGGAGCGCCACTGGAACTGTCGGAACCTCGAGGCCTCTTGGCCTCCCTCTCGTCTCGATCCTGATGGTGAACCACCTTAATCTCTCAAGCTATATCAACAACCTCCTCGAATGAAGCACCCAATACTCTTTCTCTAGTCATAAGAACACTGAGATAGTAGTTAAGGCCATCAATAAATCTCCTAATCTGCTCTCGATACGAAGGAACCATCCAGACGACATGACGAGCCAACTTTGAAAACCTCATCTCATACTGAGACACAGTCATATCTCCCTATCGTAGCCACTCAAACTACCTGCACAACTCCTCTCTGCGGGACTGAGGTACATACTTCTCCAAGAAGAGAGTGGAGAACTCCTGCCAAGTCAAAGGTGTTGTACCATCCGGCCTACGCCTCTCATACGCCTCCCGCCAAGTGAAGGCAGCTCCAGTAAACTAAAAGGTGGCAAAATGCCACCCCACTAGACTCCAGAATCCTTGCTGTATGGAGCATACGCTGACACCTATCAAGAAAACCCTGGGCATTCTCGCCCTCAGCATCACTGAATGTCGGAGGCTAGAGTCAACCAAAACCTCTTGAGGCGACGCTCTCATCCTCAGGCATAGCTGGAACCCTGAACTCCTGCAATGGTGCAACTGGCTGAGCTAGAGGTGCCTCTGGAGTCTGTAATCGCTGCACTACCCGCTCAAGGGTGTGAGCAGTAGAGGTCTGATTGCCTCCCCCAGCCTGCGAAGTAGTTGCTACTGTGGTGGCTGAAACTGCCTGATCTAGGTCAGTGCAAACTGTCAAAATCCGAGCCAAAGTCTCCTGAAGACCCGGAATCACAATGGGCACAGCTGGTGCCTAAACTGGTGCTGCTGGAGCCCGGTCCTTAGCTGGGGTAGCTGGAGGATCCATAGGTACTGCCCCTGCTGCTCTACCTCTGCCACGACCAAGACTGTGTCCATGACCTCTGGTGGCCTCAGTGGATGGTACTTGTGGTCTTCCATCATGTCCGGTAGCTCGTGTCCTCACAATCTGTGAGAGAATAGAACAAAGAGAACTTTAGTACTCAGATCAACAAATTTGCACAAGAATTTCAAGAATGTGAAGTTTTCCTAGAGGTTCTGTAGCCTCCCAAGGATGATTACAGACATCTCCGTACTGATCCGCAAGACTCTATTAAGCCAGCTCATGACTCGCAAGACCTAGTAACCTAGGCTCTAATACCAACTTATCACGGCCTAATTCCCAAACCCGGCTGTGATGGCGCCTCTTGTAAAGACAAGGCCCACCAGAACTATGCAAATACCTCTTTTAAGTAATTAATTAATTTTAATAATTCTAACACATGTTTAATATAGCAAATAATGCAGAAATAGCAATAATAACAAGGGAAACCATCCCGACACAGCCCAAACCGGGGAGTCACAAGTCATGAGCTACTACAGAGTTTGCTATAAGTCTACGAGATATAGTATCTGATACAATAGTATGAAGGAAACTGAAATAATATAAAATAGGGGAGACATGGGGCTGCATACGTTAATAGCTACCTCATCGCTCCAACTCGCTGCCTGGTCCGGAAAGAATGAGTGCTCAGGTTCAGACTCTGCCTGTATCTGCACACACTAATAGAAATTGGAGCTATGGTAACCCTTTGAAAACTGTTACAATAAATAAGTTAATCGTCCATATAGGGCTAATGGGACGGATTTGGACGCGTTCCGGGATTCAGTTCTATTGCAACAGTTATTTGCAACGGTTTACAAACCGTCTCCATAGATAGTGTATTGGAACAGTTTGGGTTTCCACCACTATGCTATCTACAGGAACGGTTTCCTTTTCATTTGGGACGGTTATAAACCGTCCTGGTAAAATAATACAGCTGACTTTTTAAGTCTATTGCAACAGTTTCCATGATATATTGCAATGGTTTGTGTGATATATTGGAACAATTATCAGTACCCAATTGCAACAGATAATATAACATATTGGAATGATTATTAGGGGTTGCTCTTATTATTTGCTAGGTCTATTGGAATAGTTATATTCTCCATTGCAACAAATTGTAATTTCTGATATTTATGGAAGCAAAATGAGAAATAGTTTCATGTTCTATGAAATTGTTTACACTATATTCAACTAGCATTATCCACGTACAGAAACAAAATATGGATACATTGTTTGGTCAAACAATTCAATAGTTGAGTTTGTATACAAAATGCTCTAAGCTTAAATATCCTTAAACATAATAATAAAAAGTCTAAAAACGATCAACAACACTCAAGTTAGGTCTCCGTCACTACTTTCATCCGCAATCACTGCACCTACAAAACACAATGAGAAATAATTAAATAAAATTTTTAGGATAATTGAATCACAAAGTAATTGAATGACCAATTTGATAACTTAAAAATTTTCAAACTCTCTAAATTCTTTAATTTTTCGGTAGAGTTCCCTTTGTAAGTATGACTAACCCAAAATATTCAACCTGCTCAAAACATCATTTGTAAATACAACTCTGTGACAGAACACTTAATTTGCACATAACAATGAAGAACTCCCACTGTCAGTCATAGAAATTGGTTGCTGCCAAGGCTTAGCAAACAAGTTGGCCAAAGATCAACAATTAAAGAAAAAAGAGGGGCATGCTTCTCAGTTAGCATATCTCTGGTTTTTGAGCTATGGGATTAATGCAGATACTACTAAAATACTGAAACACAATGAGAGTAAAGCATTTGTATTTGCAAAGTGTGATTATACGTGTTGTCATGCTGTCTTTGCTAGTCAGAAGACAAATTTGTGCTGCAAGTGACAGAAACTATTGAAAATTGAAATAAACTTACTCTCTATCTGTTAAGAGTCAATATTGGAGGATAAGCAAAGGTATGAAAAGAAAGTACAATTTCTGAAGCAATGCAGAAACCATAGAAAATTAAAACAATTACTATATGCTGAACCATATGCAGAAGCATGTAGAGGTAAATCCTATTATCCTAGAAAACATATAAAACATAGAACTGTTATATTTACTTATGCAGAAACTATAGAAAACAGAACACATAAGTTGATGGAAGAGAGTGTTCTAATATAAATGATTCAGGTGCTTTCGAGTTTTCAACAAATATGCTGCAAGTAAGCTTTCTTTACGAATGTAACTTGCTCATCTCGCTTTCACATTGCAAACTGGATATCTTGATTTATTTTTAAGGATCAAGCTTCAACATCTTTGCCTATAACTTCTAACGTTTTTTTTCTTTGTCTTTTCTATAATTTCTAAAGTATTTCTAAATTATGAAAAGTAAAAAATATCAATAGAAAAAAGAATTAAAAAACAATGAAGTCATCTTCATTCACTATGGAAATTGGACAAACTAATATCAACCAAGATCTTCAATTGTAAGAATGTGCACATGTACAAGCTAATGTTCAGTACGAGCTAGCACTCCACATTCTCCACCAGATTCATTACCCTCATACAAGGAGCCAGTTCTAGGGCAATCACGCTCAACAGAGTATTCGTGATTCGTGAATCCGTAGCAACCAACACTGGTGCATATTTCTTCAATTGTTCAAACAGTTCAATAAGTTTGCAAAGCGTAATAATATAAAAATCTGCCCCATCGTCAATTTTTAAAACAGTTCAAACAGTGAAATGAATGTTATTTATCCACTGTGATTACCGCTAATTTAAATCATATTCATATATAAGGAAGTTTGATAATCTGGATGAAGATAGTGCGAGCATCTCAAGAATAGCAGCAGATAAAATATACACATGAATTCTAAACTCAGAATGCCAACTAGAATACAACAATGTAATTCATCATTCTGGAGAAGTTTGCAAAGCGTAATATATATCCCAGTATATATTGTTCTTCGCATCAACAAGTATAATTCTAAATCAAATAATCTAAAAAATAAAATAATGAGATGTTTATTGGGCATTTGTCCCTTAACTATGCTTAAAGCAATTTTGAAAATTGTTGCAACACTGTGGATGGTAATTAGAAAGAACGCTCATTCAACTACTGGTACCCTAGGAATCAAGGAACATAAACCACATAGATATACATGAAATTATATTTGCCAAGTGAGATCATAGATTCAAAGGTGACCCATCAAAGAACATTTCGCATCAACAATGACTATTACACCCCCATGTCATGTCAGTAAGGACCATATGACCTATACGGATATACTTTATTAGCTGCTAAAATTGGCACATGAATTGTCTTTTAGACCTTGTCGATGATCCAAAATAACAAAATAGAATTGTTTCTTTGCTAATAATTTAAACTTTTACAACAGGTGGTCGTATACTTCAACATAGTGCCAAAATAGCATCCTAGGTTCAAAAATCCCACTGTCAACAAAATATCTTAACATGCTTGCACCAAGACCCCCACATGAGGAGCATGACGTATATAAAAAATAAAAATAGTATATAAAAGTGTTCACTCTCTAACAACTTAAGCTGTTAGGTGGCCACATAGTTCATTAACTCTCGCATTTGACCTTTTATTATTTTTTGCTTTACCAGCCAACCCACCTCTCTAACTAAATTATAAGTGAAAAAGAAAAGCAAATCAATGACACTTTTAGCAATAGTTCCCTAAAGACTTTCTAATTCTACCTGGAGCGCCGAGATATTTAAATCAACTAGGGAACTTTTGATGGGTCATACTAGATTGACAGATTTTTGTCTTGATGATTGTAAATTAACTAAGTTGAGACTCCATACAAACTAAAGAATATTGTACATACCAAACCCAGGGATAAACAACACCAAGTCATTAATAGGATGAGCTAAATAATCCATATATCATCAAGCGAATGACCACGACAAACCAAGTCAACAAGAAAAAATTTGAACTCGCTCTCTGCAATCTATACATGAAAAGGAAACAACTATCTATTTTCTCTTCAGATTCTTCCTTTGAGTAGGATTCACTCGATAGCTCTAACACCAGCAGACATGAGTTTTATATTAATATTTATGGATTCTCTTGCACATGATTAAAAATACAAAATACAACGATAATATTCAATCTTGAAAAGTAGATGATAGAAAAAAGCCCCCAAAATATTACCATAGAAAGAAAAAAGGAGCAGTGAAATAATTTTTCTGAATAACCAAGAAAGCGAACATCGATAGCAAACAACAAATAAAGAAAATCTCATGGTTTCAAACAGAAAATCAAAACCTAACAAATAAATCCCCCAATTTTAAAAACTAGAATCACAAATGTATCATGTAATACAAACAAAGCAAAAGCAAAGACCTTCAAACAACAACAATGACGACGACGCCATTGGAGTCAAAAATGACGATACAGCTAAGGCCAAAAGTGCTCCTATTTTTAAGGAGAAGAAATCCAAATGGCAAACTTAAGAAAACATAAGAGGAAAATCGCTAGCCCACCTCAGATATTGCTCGTATCTAAACTGGTCCTCAATCACCAGCAATTGCCGTCCGTCACCGGAGATGGCTGACATAGTCCGTCGATGGTGAGGTTGATGTGTTCTAGGTTGAGGTTGAGAGAGACAGTCTTCAAGGTTAAATTTTGAGACTGAGAGTTTAGAGAGAGTGATGGAACCTTCTATGTCAAATATTAAAGAGTTATTAAAATGTTAGTGGGGTCAATTTTTTTTTAATAAAAATATAGGAGGGAAAGTAAGGAGGGAAAATTAAACCATTCCAATATACTTTTATTTTATAAAACCATTCTCACAGGTAACTCTATGGTATCGCTTTTACACACCGTCTCCGTATATTCACTTATAGTAACGATTATTATACCATTGGAACGTTTGTTCTTCAGAAGTGTCTCAAAAACCTTTTGACTCTATTAGGACGGTTTAAACCATTCTAATTTATGATCTATTGCAACAGTTACAAAACCGTTGCACAATAACCGTTCCAATAAAGTCATTTTCTAGTAGTGACACAATAACTGCACAAAGCAATTTTATATCAGGTAGTAAAAACAGTAAAACAGTAAAGAGTTAAATGAAATCTCTTTTTAAAGACAGGTAAATCAGGTAAAGCAACAAGTAAATAGTGAGTAGAAATCTGCCCCTTGGACCTAGTATCAATCGCTAAGAACAGTATTAGCCCCTCGGGCTCAGTTTCAGTCACTCAGCATAATATCAACCCCTCGGGCTCACTCTCATATCACATGGGTACCCACGCTCACTGTGGGTGTGCAGATTCCGGAGGGTCCCCTTACGACCCAAGCGTTATATCAACATAAGGCCTGAAAGCCTTCTCACATCACACACGAGGCTGGAAAGCCTCCTCACATCACTCACAAGGCTTGAAAGCCTCCTCACATCACTCACGAGGCCTGAAAGCCTCCCCAAATCACTGCAGCAACCTCGTGGCATATAAATGTATCTCAGGCCCTCGGCCTCATTCAGTCCAGAAAACATCATAAGCCCCTCGAGCATCAATAAATAGTAGTGCTCAGCCCAAACAACAGTGGAAATATCATTTAAGTCTCAAAATTCAATTTAAGCGGCTGAGTCTGTAAAAACATTATAATCATTAGGACTGATTTCAAGTGATGTATCAAAATAGTGAGGAAACAGTGATAAAAGTCCACGAAAGATTCAAGTAGTCAGTATTAAGCCCAAAATATGGTAACAAGCCCAAATCATGATGGTAATAACACATCTCAGTCAATTACGCGGTAAAATATCAAAAAATGGGATGGACCAAGTCACAATCCCCAGTAATAAACAACCCCGTGCTCGCCATTAAGCGCGTATTTCACCTCAACATAGCACTACGTTGTGCAAATTAAGGATTTCAAACCCTCAGGATATCATTTACTATCATTACTCACCTCAAGCCGGCCAAAATCTTAGCTCGCTATGCCCTTGCCTCTCAAATAGGCCTCCTCGCGCATCGAATCTGATCAAAACCACAACGAATACATCACAATAGGTTAAGGGAACATAACCCAGTTGAAAAGAAATGAAAAACATCAAAAATCACCAAATTTACAAACCCTGAGCCCCGGGCCCACTGCTCGAAACTCATAACTTTTTACATCAATGCGTTCCTTATCCAGCTACGAGTCTATACATATTGAGAACTCCAAAATCCGAGTTTAAATGACCCATCAAAATCCAATTTGAAATATCAAAACCCAAGCCCTAGTTTTTCCCCATTTTTGCTAAGTTTTCATGAATTTCTAGGTTGATTCTACAATTAAATCAAGTTTTTCGGTCATAGAAATTACCTCCAATCAATTCCAGTTGAAATCCCCTACAATTCCCGTCTAAAAGCTCTCAAGGATATTAAAAAATGGTGGAATAATACCTTAGCTCGCAGAGTAAATGTTATTAACACTATTCTGCCCACTTGACCTTTTCCTCTATGCGAACGCGAGGGCTTTCTCGCGTTCGTGATGCTCAAATTTCCATCATATCAAAAATCCCTTCGCGAACACGGTCCCAGTTATGCGAACGCGAAGCTTCCTCACAGCTCATTACATGAACCCGACAGCACACGCGCGAACACGAAGACTAAAAACCCTCTGAACCCAATTCCTTATACGTGTTCGCGGCTACTGCCACGCGAACCCGATGCACAATTAGCTAGCCCTCCGTGAACACGGACGCACACACGTGAACGTGAAGAGTAAACCATCAGCCTCCCAAGTCCCTTCTTCGCAAACGCATGACCCTTTACGCGAATGCGAAGGGTAAATTTTCTACAACAAATAGCTAGAAAAACCTGCAACTTTCAAAGGCCGGAATTGGTCCGATTGACCCTCCGAAATCACCCTGAGTCCCCTGGGACCTCAACCAAAAGCACCAACACATCCGAAAACATCATTCAAACTTGCTCCAATCATCAAAACACCTCAAACAATGCTAAAACCATCAAATTACATCGGATTCAAACCTATTCTTCAAAAACTTCTGAAATACGCATTTGATCAAAAAGCCGACCAAAACACCTCTAGATGACCTGAAATTTAGGACACACAACCCAAATCACCTAAAAAAGCTACAACAACTCTCAGAATTCCATTCCGATCCATGGATCAAAATCTCACCTATCAATCGAAACTCGCCAAAATACTAACTTCGCCAATTCAAGCCTAATTCTACACCGAACCTCCAAAATCAATTCCCATCACGCTCCTAAGTCACCAATCATCCCCCGAAGCTAAACGAGTCACTGTAAATCACATCCGAACCCTCTAACTCATAAGTCAACATCCGGTTGAATTTTCCAAACCAAACATTCCTTAAAGAGACTAAGTGTCTCATTTCCTTCTAAAACCAATCCAAATCGACTCATTCGCCCAAGACTCTTATAATGAAACATAAGGAAGCAAAAAATGGGGAAAATGGGGCGGTAATTCACGTGACGATGGGCCGGGTCGTCACAATACAAAATACATATTTTCATAAGTTTGTAACCCATATTTACTGTCTACGGAGCCTCGAAAGATACAATAGGATAATAAAGTACTTGCCGGTAACAAGGCTCCGGCTATAACTTACGCAGAAACCAAAATAAGACTCCAGAATAAAAGCGACATGAGCCACGCAGGGCATCAAGAGGAAAGGGGCTCACCAATACAGCTGACGGAAGAGGAAGGGGAGCTAAGGTCGGTGGGGTGGAGTACCTGCTACGAATCCACCTACAATCATAACATAAATGTAGCGCCCCCGGCAAAAAGGGACGTCGCTACATTTGAATTGTACAGGTATGTATAAACAAACTTTTCCTTGAGTAACCTCAAACCATACACAAGTGAAAAATAGTAAAGGAATCTACAATTATATACACACGAACGAAAAACATCAAGGCAAACAAGTTGACAATCTCTCCTTTTCCCCATCAACATTTTCACATCAATGATTTCACACTTTTTCTCATATTTTCATTTCAATAGTGATATCGATCACTGTCCACCCTTATTTATTACCTCGGCCACCCTTATCACCACAACCCGCACCTTATTACTTCATGTTGCAGCGTGCAACCCGATCCCACCGAACAATCACAATTCACAAAAAATACCACAACAAATACAATTCACAAAGAACAACAACAATTCTCAATAAACAACAACAACAATTCTCAAAAAGCAACAACAACAATTTACAAGAACTTCTATAGCCATCAATACTATTTCCATCATATTCCACATCTCATGTGCATTTTATGTTACAATGAGAATTTCCCCCGACAAGCCATAAATGTTATTACCACAGCTGTTCCAATTACATCAGTTACTATTTCCTTCCATCATTTGTTTCACAATTCTTACCACATAGCACATTCATAATCACACACTTGGTTTATTGCCAATTACTTACACCATTATATCGAGAGACATAACCACAAACACTCAACCATACCAATCACAAGAATTCACAGATAATCCACATAAAGATCACATACCAAACACTCAAACACCAAACAAGGTGATTTTACAAAGGTCAAAGTTAGCCATACATACCTGGAGCCGAATTCCCTTTTAATTTCTACTTTCAACTTCACCAAAAAGCCTAGCAACGTCAATCTAGTGTACAAATTAATGCATATTTCTTAGACTCAAAGTTCACAATCATTACCCGAACACATTTAGGTTATTAACCCTCATCTGTACAATTCTTTACTCCTACCCAATCCCTCTTACCGGATTTTAGGTTTTAAAAGAAATGCATGAATGTTTCAACCTCTATTATCAAGAATCAATGCATGGGACTTTCTCCTCCCCCCCTAATTAAACCTGAAAATGAATGAAAATGGGTTAGGGATTTTACCAGCAAGAATGAGGATGAAGACATTCACTTTGAAATTTCCCGGCTCGGATAGTTTTTAAGAATCAATTTGAAGAAGATGAACTCTCCCTCAAGAACCCCTCCTCCCTCTATCTTATTTTTTTTGTTCAGAAAAAGTGGTTAAAGTGCGGGGTTGGGTGTTTAATTAAAAAGGGGATCGAGTTTAAAATTTAGAAAATTAGGAGCCCGAGTGAGGTTTGCGATCGCAGATACAAAATGCGGTCCACAGAATGGACCGCAAAAAGTGTTCCAAAAACCTCATTCCACTGCTTGAGTATGTGGCGGACATGCCGTATGTATACACGGTTTGCGGTCGCATAATGCACCGCATTTTTGAACTCAAATTTGACTGACACATTGACTCACTTGCAGTGGAAATGCGGTCCGCATATTATTTATGCGATCGCATAACGAACCGCATTTTGACCTCAATTTCAACCAAACCACTGATTCAATCTGTGGCAGAAATGTGGTCCGCATACTAGATTTGCGATCACAAAGTGGCACTTTTCTGGAAAACTTGACTATTTGATTTTTAAAAGCTTAGATCAATACAAAGGGTTTGAACCGCAGAGAGCAAGCTCGCCATGAAGAATTTTACACATTCCTAACACATATTCGGAGCTTAACACCACGAGCTACTAGATTTTAGCACAAAATTTTACGGGGCCTTATATCCTCCCCCACTTAAAATCATCCGTCCTCGAATGAGGACCTTAAAAATAGGTTGGTTTTGAAAACATGCTATGCTGACTCCCAAACTCTTCACTAACTCCTATATTTTTAGAAAATTTTTGCTAGAGTTTCCTTTGTAATTTAGACATATCCACCTGTCAGAGAGCCCCCGAAACACAATTCCAAGCACCATTACATAATTACAACCATCCTTACAGCTAGTATACAATTCATTACCTCAACAATTGCACATATTCAATCACTAGCTACATTTTGCACATAAATTAGACACTTCCATGAGTTCCACATAATTTAACCACTTCAACATACTACATGCATATAAGTAATTCATTACCAATCTACACTACCATCAGTTGTTTACTTATCACACGAGTCTTTATAAAACTTTCATTATCAAAGAGAGGTTCACATGACTTAAGACAATCACAACACCTATAATTTTTGCACAACTTGAGGAATTTCAATAGCATTTAGGAAGGAACCAATTTGAACACAATATTAGTTTATTTTAGAGATAAGAGTTCACACAATTACTACTAGACTTGTTCAAACAGATGTAGATATTTTTCCTTCATTTCCTTTTTCGCTTCCCAAGTGGCTTCCTCAACTTGTTAACTTCGCATAACACTTTGACTAAAGCAACTTCCTTGTTCCTCAATTTACGAACTTGCCTATCAAGGATAGCAACCAGAACTTCTTCATACGATAACTCTTCATTAACCTCGATGGTCTTGAACTTCTTCATACAAAAACTCTTTATTAACCTCGATGGTCTTGACTGGAACAATGGTGGATGGATCTCCAATCACTTTTTTCAACATGGACACATGGAACACCGGGTGCGCTAATGACATTTCGGGAAGCAATTCCAGCTTATAAGCCACCTGCCCTACCCTTTGAGCGATCCGTTATGGCCTGACATACCTAGGACTCAAATTCCCTTTTTTCCTGAATTGCATGACTCCCTTCATAGGATATACCCTCAAGAACACCCAATCATCAACTTGAAATTCCAATTCCCTTCGATGAACGTCTGCACAGGATTTCTAGCAACTCTGAGCAGTTTTCATCCTTTCCTAAATGACTTTAACTTTCTCCATATCTTGGTGCACAAGATCTGGCCCTATCAATTCTGCTTCACCCACTTCAAACCATCCAATCGGAGACCTACACCTCCTTCCGTACAATGTATCAAATGGGGCCATCTGAATGCTAGCATGAAAGCTATTATTGTAAACAAATTCTATAAGCGATAAGTGATCATCCCAATTACCTTTGAAATCCAAGACTCAAGGCCGCAATATATCCTCAAGCATCTGGATAGTCCTCTCTGCTTGACCATCAGTCTGTGGATGGAAAGCCGTGCTGAGATTCACCTGAGTACCCAAACCTTGTTGAAATTTCTTCCAAAAGTTAGTTGTGAACTGGCCCTCGATCTGAGATAATAGAAAGTGGAGTGCCATGAAGCCTTACTATTTCCTTGATATACAACTTAGCATACTGTTCTGCAGTATCGGTGGACTTGACTGGCAAGAAGTGGGCTGATTTGGTGAGTCGATTCACTATTACCCAAATTGAGTCGAATTTGCGCTGAGTGCGAGGTAACCCTACCACGAAGTCCATGTTGATCATTCCCATTTCCATATTGGTATTTCCATAAGTTGAGTTAACCCATCGGGCCGCTGATGCTTCACTTTTACTTGCTGACAGTTCAGACACTTAGATACAAAGTCCGCCACACCCCTCTTCATACCGTTCCACCAATAAATTTCCTTGAGATCACGATACATTTTCGTAGAACCTGGGTGCACAAAATACATGGCATTATGAGCCTCCGCCATTACACTCTCCCAAATATTATCCACATCCGGAACATATAACCTACCTTGACATCGCAAAATACCATCTTTACAACCGAGTGAAAATGCCGAAGTCTTGTTGTTCAAAACTGCTTCCTTCACCGAGCCAATATTGGATCAATAAACTGTTTTTCCTTGACTTCCGCTACAAGTGACGATTCTGCTCCATTGTGCATAATAACATTCCCCTCGTCTGATGTCAAAATGCAAACCCCTAAACTGGCCAATTGATAAACCTCTCGAGCCAAGGGCCTTTGATCCTCTCCCAAATGAGCCAAGCTACCTGTAGATTTTCAACTGAGAACATCGGCCACTAAGTTCGCCTTCCCTAGATGGTACAAAATGTTCATGTCATAATCGTTGAGCAATTCTAACCACCGTCACCGCCTTAAATTCAATTCTTTCTGCTTGAACAAATACTGGATGCTCTTGTGGTCCAACAACACATCCACATAGAGCCCATAAAGATAATGACGCCATATTTCAAAGCAACCACAACTACCGCAAGCTCCAAATCATGTGTCGGATAATTCTTCTCGTGATTCATGATCTACCTTGAAGCATACACTATAACCTTCCCATGCTGCATCAACACACACCCCAAACCAAACCTGGTGGCATCGCAATAAACCACAAATCCTTCCATACCTTCGTCAAGGCCAATATTGGTGCCGAGGTCAACCTTGACTTCAATTCCTAAAAACTTTTCTCACAAGCGTCAGACCGTTGGAACTTAACTACTTTCTGCGTCAACTTAGTCAATGAGGAGGCGGGGGTAGAGAATCCCTCCACAAACCTTCGATAATACCCTGCTAAACCCAAAAAGCTACGAATCTCCATCAGGGTCGTGGGTCTAGGCCAATCTTTTACTGCTGCAATCTTCTAGGGGTCCACCTGAGTCCCTTCACTTGAGACAACGTGACCCAAAAAGGCAACAGACTCTAACAAAAACTCACATTTTGAAAATTTAGCATAAACTGGTGCTGATGAAAAGTCTGCAAAACTTCCCTGAGGTGGTCGGCATGATCCTCACGGCTCTGCAAATAAACAAGGATGTCGTCAATGAAAATAATCATGAAGGAGTCTAGAAATGCCTTGAAGACCCGATTCATAAGATCCATAAAAGCTGTCGGGGCATTGGTTAGCCCAAAAGACATGACCAAGAACTCAAAGTGACCATAGTGGGTTTTGAAAGCGGTCTTGGGAATATCCTGCTCCCTAATCTTCAATTGGTGAAACCTAAACCGTAGATCAGTTTTGGAGAAGAACATTGCACCTTACAATTGGTCGAACAAATCATCTATCCGAGGCAAAGGATATTTATTCTTGATGGTGACCTTGTTGAGCTGCCGATAATCAATACACATCCTGAGTGACCAATTCTTCTTCTGGACAAAAGAACCAGAGCACCCCACGACGACACACTCGGCCGTATGAACCCCTTTTCTTATAAATCCTTTAGTTTCTCCTTTAATTGCCTTAACTCTACTAGAGCCATACTGTATGGTGGAATAGATATTGGCTGCGTACCTAGCAATACATCAATCTCGAAATCAATCTCCTTATCTGGCAGAATCCCCGGAAGCTCGTTCGAAAACACTTCAAGAAACTCATTCACGACTGGCACAGACTCGGGGGTAGACACTTCTGAAGTGGTGTCCGTCACCCGAACCAAATAATAGATACATCCCTTCTTAACCATCGTTGAAGCATTAAGGCAGGAAATAAATGTACTCTTTGGCACCACACCATTCCCCTAACACATATTCGAAGCTTAACACCACGAGCTACTAGGTTTGAGCATAAATTTTTACGGGGCCTCACAAATTACTTGCTACAATTTCAGTTTAATTGATTTTTCCCCCTTTTGGCATCAACAAAAAGACATAGTGAGACAAAACGAAATAAAGAAGTCTAACAAAGCTAACTAATTCCACATATGTTCGCACAACATGATAGAAAAGAGAAGCAAAAAGGAAAACAATCATTGTACAAGTATAATAAGAGTTGTTTCATTGATATGAAATTAGGCTATTTCAATAGGAGAAGCAACGGTGAAATCCAACATGACATCACCAAAAGACAAACAAAAAGAAAAAAAAGCCACAAAATATCAGAGCAAAAGATAACTGGCCACTTAGATGATCCTAGGGGGCCCTAGAAGAGGGAAGCTTGGAAGAGGAGGCAACAATGGTTTTGAGAACCAGGTTCATGCGGAAATTTGCAGACAACTATTAGTCAAGCTGTTTCTCCCACAGGTTCTCTACTTGTTGCCTAAGTCTAAAACTTTTTTCATACCTGCCATCTTCGAGATTGCCGGGTCAAACGTGCGACCCACAAGACTTTTTTGAGTTCTCAAACTCTACTGCCCAAGGCCACTAGCACTTGGAATGGTCTTCCTTGAACTGAGTCCTCCCACAATTTTCCACTTTTGTTTTCTAGACATTTTAATAAACTTTACGTTCCTGCTTGCAATAGCCATAGCCATAGTGTCACCTTCAAACAAAAATTTCTAAAAAATAACCTTCTTAGATTTTCTACCACTCTTCACAAATGTTCCACCTTTTTTTTCACCGCTTCCTTTGAAGCCTCAACCACAGACTTTTGGACTTTTGTAGATTTTTTCACTAAGTAACTAGGTTCCTCCACAGCATCTTTATCAACCTCAACCACTGGAATGTTTTTGTCATCCATAACTTCCCCCTATTTCATCAACCTCTTCTTATTTTTCTTAATACTCAGCTTACTCTCCTACAAGGCAGACTCAAAAGCCTGTTTCTTCTACAACCTCCTGGTTTGTTTCAGCTGAAAGAGAATCAAGTTCTTCAACAGGTTTTTCTGTGACGGTATCATGAATTGGAGACTCGAAAAGCACCTGAGTCCTTTTATCCCCTAATAATGGAGTTTCTTCCCCCTGAGATTTAGTCACATGGGAGGCTCCTTCATTCATATGATTCTTATTAGAGATAGCCATGATATTTAGTGCTGCTTCCTTTTCTAGTGACTTCGTGGGAGCCACTGAGCCTAGAACAGCGGAGTTCAAGTACTAATCGGGATCTTCCTCAGAGATCTCTAACTTATGAGGAGTACCACTTTTGGTTTGTTCACAGAAAGGAGGAGAAGTAGAGTTTACAACACATGGAAGTGAGATAGGGTTTTACGGATGAGCAGAGGTGACTGGAGATGAAGAGGAAACTGGTATGTGTATAGTTGTATTAGGGATAGTGAAGGAGTGGGTTTCTGGTGGTGGTGTTAAGGGAGGTGTAGATATAGGAGTGGTGTTGATGGTAGGAGAAGGAGACGATTGTTCGTTAGCCATGGTGAAAGAAGTCATAGAGAGTTGTGAAGGAAAAATTAAAGATATACAAAGGGAAATAGTAGTTGAGAACTGCTGGGAGTGTGAGGGTTTTGTTGAAGAAAGAGCTAATGATGAGAGGGGAGAGGAACGAGTTTTGAAGGGTTTTGAAAAGACGGTAGGCTTGTGGGAATACGTAACGTGCAGAGAAAGTGAAAGAATTTGAGAGACAAGACATGTTTTGTAGACTCTGAGAGGTCGGATGATGTGGTAGTTGAATTAATTTTGCTATCCTTTTGAACAAGCATGCAAAAAACACATCACTACTAACCTGTGGTACATGAACTAGGTTCCTAGCCTATTTTTGTAAAAGGGTTTTGCAGCTTTCCCCCGAAGTTCAACACTGTACCTCTAGCTTCTATTATAATCATACGTGTTTACCTGCAACGGTATAGATGTTAGGCCAAGTCGGAAAACACTTTAGCCAATTTTACCTTAGTGTGACTATTATAGTAATGTCATCAAAACCAAGTTCTCAATTAGCTTTAAGTAACCCCAGTGCCATCCTGTTTCTCAAAGTGTTCCGTGCTCAGGGCTTTGGTGAAGATATCTACAATTTGATCTTCTATGCAACAAAATCTTATACAAATAAGACCCTTTTCAACATTGTCCCTGAGAAAATGGAGTCTGACATCAATGTTCTTAGTTTTCTTGTGTTGAACCAGTTTCTTTTCCATGTTGAGAGCAAGGTGTTGTCATACAGAGGAGGTACACAATCAATGTATACATAAAAATTTTCCAATTTTGTCTTGATCCATAGTTAATGAGCGCAACACGAGGCAACTGGAACATATTCTGCTTCAGCTGTTAAGAGACATACTGAGTTTTATTTACTTGTACCCCATGAAATAAAACATGATCCAAGGAAATGAGCCATTCCAGATGTGCTTTTCCTCTACACCAGATAGCATGTATAATCAGCGTCAGCATAACTAATAAGGTTAAAATTGTCACCTGAAGGATAGTACAGAACTAGGTTCGGTGTGCCTTTAAAATATCTTAGAATTCTCGTAGCAGCCTTCAGATGAGATTCCTTGGAATTTGATTGGAACCTTGCACATAATCCCACACTAAATACAATGTCTAGCCAGCTGGCAATAAGGTAGAGTAGATATCCAATGATTCCCCCATACATTGTTTGATTTATAGGTTATCTAAAATCATCCATGTCCAGCTTAGTAGCAGTAGCAATAGAGGTATCAGTCACCTTTGATGCTTATATATAAAAACCTTTTCAAGAGTTCTTTGATGTATTTCTACTGACTGATACACGTTCCCTTTATGGTCTGCTTCACTTGAAGACCCAGGAAGGCATTCAGTTCCACTATCATACACATTTCAAACTCACTTCCCATGCGTTTAGCAAATTCTTCACATAATGAGTTAGTTGTAGCTCCAAATAAGATGTCATCTACATAAATCTAAATAATAAGCAGGTTTCTTTCCTGTTTCTTCGAAGACAACGTATTGTCAATCATTCCTCTTGTGAAGCCATTTTCTAAGAGAAACTTGGATAGTCTCTCGTACCAGGCTCTAGGAGACTGCTTCAATCCGTAAAGTGCCTTATCCAATTTGAATACATGTTCAGGATGTACATGACGTTCAAAACCTAGAGGTAGCATGATATAGACTTCTTCTTTGTAAAAACCACTCAGGAAGGCACTCTTCACATCCATTTGGAATAGGGTGAATTCAATATGTGAAGTAAAGCGAATGAGGATCCTAATAACTTTCATGCGAGCTACTAGGCAAAAGTCTCATCATAATTGAACCCTTCCTCCTTATTGTATCCTTGGACAACAAGCCTTGCTTTGTTCATTATATCATTTCCATGTTTCCTGAATACCCACATGGTCCCTATGATGGTTCTATCTAAGGGTCTAGGTACCAGGTGCCATACCTTGTGTCTTTCAAATTGATGTAGTTCCTCTTGCATTGTAGTAATCCAGTCTACATTCTTTAAGACTCCCTCGATATTTTTGGGTTTTAGTTTGGATAGAAATGCTGAGAAGGCTAGGGAATTTTTGATTTTTGATATTTTCTAAACTCCAGAATCAAGGGGGTGATTATATTATCAAGTGGATGGGATCTTTTGTGTTTCCAATTTGGTACCGAATTTTGTGTGGTAGAGGAACTGGGTAAGTTAAATAGATTTCCCTGCACTCCTTTTTCTGTTACTTTTGGAGTGCCTTTGCACTGTATCTCCAACTCTTTCTTCAGCTTCAGTGTTAGTAATTGAAGTACCAGGTTCCTCTTGAGAAGTGGAAGAGGATGTTACATTTTCTTCACCTGTCTCCTTCATCGGACTCATCATATCAACCTTCCCATTTGAAACATCACATATTTCCCAAAGACCAAAAGTGGTTCATTATCTTGATCATGACTATTTCCTCATTTGTTAGAGGACGGTGTCTTGTTGAATAGCACATGAACACTTCAGTCCACATAATATGCCTTTTTGTTGTAGACTTTGTGGGCTTTTCTTTGAGGGAAGTATCCTAGAAAGATTCCTTCATCGCTTTTTGTATCAAACTTCCCAAGCTGGTCCTTCCCGTTATTGAGAACATAGCATTTTCATCCAAAGGTTCTCAAATGAGTTATCTTTGGTTTTCTTCCATTGAGCAGCTCATATGGGGTTTTGTTTCGGAGGGACCTGATCATACACCTGTTTACCAAGTAGCAAGCAGTGTTTATTGCTTATGACCAAAAATTTTTGGCGATTCCACTGTCAATGAGCATTGTCCGTTCCATGTCTTCCAGAGTTTTGTTATTTATTTCAAAAACACCATTTTGCTATGGAGTCCTAGGTGATGAGAAGTTGTGAGTGATCCCATTTTCGTTACAAACTCATCAAATTTCGCGTTGTCAAATTATGTCCCGTGATAAGATCTGATGCATGATACCTTTAATTCCATCTTCACTTAGATCTTTTTGACAAAGGACACAAATACCTTGAAAGCCTCATCCTTTGTTCTAAGAAACAATGTCCAGGTGAATCTTGAATTTAGCAGACCAAGAACCAAGTCTTTCTTAATTCATTTATTCAGAAGTGAGAAGTTTGCATGCCCTAATCTTCTATGCCAAAGTTCTGCGTCATTATCAACTGGCTTCAAGCATCTCATATCACCAGCTTGTGGAGATTCAAAGTCAGCAACGTAGATGTTCTTGTATATTTTGGTTGCTAAGACCACTTCGTCAGTTACCAGATTGGTAGTTATGCACACTTTTGATAAAAAACTCTACTTTGTTTCCTTTATCACAGACTTGAGAAACACTCAGGAGATTGTACTTTAGACCATCCACATAGTGCACGTTCTCAATGGAGTGTCAAAGAGACTTTCCAACTTTTCCAACACTGAGAATATACCTCCCTTTTACTTCAAAGGATACATTCTCTTCCTCAGTGAGAGAAAATCCATGGTGCTTCCAGTCATGTTCTTTGAGCATCCACTGTCCATGGTCTATTGCACTCCACTTCCTTTCACTGTTCCCTGCACATTTATATTATGGGTTAGATTTAGGAACCCAAACTAGTTTGGGTCCCTTGTGATGAGAAAAAGGATGAATAAGAGCTTTTCTAGTCCATGCAGGTAATATTCATTTTTTGCGAGTGGTACCTGGTTCCTCTTTAGTAGTCACTTCTTCAGCAAACACTTTGTTTTTCTATACAGATGAACCCTAGCCTGACAATCTTTTTTGAAGTGCCCATTGTTCACACAGTGGGTACAAAGTGGTTATCAGGAACTATGATGTACTTGTTGTGAGGGTTGTATGGAGTTTTCTCCTTTTGGAACCTGATTCCTTGCCTGTTTCCACTATTATTGAAGTACATGGCAGTGATAGCATCTGAGGACCGGATCCATTGAGAGATTTCTCAAGATCAATTTTTACTTTCTTCAATTCAACTTGAAGCTGCCTATTTTTCTTGAGTTCACCACATAGACTAGTTCTCACATCATTGTGTTCTTTTTCGAATTTGATGTGTGTCTCAATAGCTACTACCTTCCCCTTTTTAATACTCACATGCCTATGTTCAGATTTGAGCCCTCAATGGTTTCTTCTATATCTGTGACAGCCACCAAAAAGTTATCCCTTGCTTGGTCAGTATCAACAATTTTCTCTTTTAGGGCATTCTTTTCTTTGCTTAGGTTTTCTATGGTTTCCTTCAAGTCAACAACCATTACCATCAAGTTATCTTTCTCATTTTCTACACTATTTATTTTTAAGTTAGAGCTTTCTTTTCTTTTTCAATATTGGCTACGGTCTCATTTAAATCTACCACACAGACCACCAGATCATCTCTAGATTATTCAACATCTCCTAGATCTACGGTCAGGACATCCTTATCATTAACAAGACTATAATATACATCAATTAAAACATTTGATAATGACACCGAGCCATTAATGCAACCAGTGAATCATATTCCTTTGCTCAATATTTCACTACCATCATGGAACTGTTTTCTGCATCTGGTTCCCCTTCTGATTCACTGGAGGAGTCTCCCCAAGTATCAAGAGCTTGCTTCACAACATTGTCAGGTGCACGTTATCGGCTGAATCGTTTGTCAAGAACCAGGTTCCTTTTTGCTGCTTTGTTAGAGTTTTGTTTTTAATGCTCATGTTTCAGAAGTGGGCAGTCTTTGATGAAATGCCCTAGCTTTTCGAACTTGTGACAAAGATCATAGTTTCTTGTTTTTCTTGTTCTACCTCTCTTAGGTATACATCATGTCTTCAAACCATCTTTCGAAATATTTTAGTGAGATAGGTCTATATCACTATCTTCTTCATTTGAGTCGTTGTTTTCAGCCTTGAGCACCAGGTTCTTCTCCTTTTTCGGCTCTCTTCTTTCACTGTCTCTCTTTCGTTTCATCTTATATGTCTTTTATTTCCAATCAGCTCATCCATGGTTAGAGTTTGTAAATCTTTAGCTTCAGTGATAATAGTCACCTAACTCTCCTAAGAGCCAGGTAGAACACTGAGAACTTTCCTTACAATCTTTTCTCTGGAAATAACTTAGCCAAGTGAATGAAGCTCATTTATGATAGATGAGAATGCAATGTGCATATCTTGTATAAACTCATCATCGTTCATCCTGAAGAGCTCATACTTGGTGGTGAGCATGTCAATCTTGGACTGTTTAAACTGAGTAGTTCCTTTATATGCCGTTTACAATGCTTTCCAGATTATCTTAGCAGAATCACATGCTGAGATTTTATTGTACTCATCAGGTCCTATAGCACATACCAAGATTTTCTTGGCACAAAAGTCCGTTTTTACAGTTTTTCTATCAATATTATTGTATTCATTTCTATTTTTCGGCAACATTAGTCCAGTTTCTCAAAGATTCTTCATAGGAACATGTGGACCATCAAAAATGACGTCCCACATTTTTGAATCTTCTATCATTATGAAATCATGCATACGAGTCTTCCACCTGCCGTAATATTAACCATTGAATCTAGTCTTGATGCCCTCTTTTTCCTCACGAAATTTGGTTTACGACATTTGGGAAGACAACTCTATTCCTGTTTTGGATTTGGAGAGTCACCACCTAATGATTAAGTATATTAGGACACTAAGAGTTTCTGAGTTGGAAAACCAGAGTTCGGGTAAGGGCTAGAAATTGTCTCGAGGGCAAGGTGTTAGGCACCCCTCAAGATTCACTAGTGTGGTTCCAGGCCATGTTACAATTGTGACTTTACAAATAAGCAATTAGGGCTCAAATAAAGGGGCTTGCACACAAGTTTATACTCATTTGAGAAAAAGACAATGCAAGATTTCGTGAAGAAGAAAAAAAGGATTTAAATAACTTATAGAGAAAACAAATA
Source organism: Nicotiana glauca (assembly GCA_026770625.1). Taxonomy (NCBI): domain Eukaryota; kingdom Viridiplantae; phylum Streptophyta; class Magnoliopsida; order Solanales; family Solanaceae; genus Nicotiana; species Nicotiana glauca. Next base: position 79,052 of record MU676406.1, read on the forward strand.
AGAAAGCACATAAAGGGAGGGGAGTCCTAGGTTTATACATAATATGGATCACCCCACACAACACCGGGTAACCGTTTATATACATGGTGTTATCGCGTGGTCATCATATCCATATTCTACCCTCACACCCCGTTAAGGTATTAAATGCGGAATGGTCTCGTTTCACCTATTGCATGCTATTACCCGCCCATCCTATCAGTCCCCGAGGTACTTAGAACTACTAATCCTAAAGGGTAGGATATTAGGCTGATTGGTTTTCAAAGGAGAAAATCTAAGATGACATACAAAACACATACTGCATGTTGGGGGGGAAAGCATGTAAACACGTAAAGGCCCATGTATACTTCCTCAAACAAAACACACAAGTAACATGCCTTAAACATAATCACGGTCTCAAAAGATAGGGATTTTTCAGTGGTTAGAACATGGTTTTAGAAATAAAGTAGTAATAATAATAGCACAATTCTGGACAGAGATAGGTAACCCAGAGATTTGTAGACATAAAAATCAGAAACCAATAAAAGTAAAGGTGTGTCATTTTACAAAAAACCATTTTCAGCAGAGTTTTTGTTTTAAGAAAAGGAAAGCTGAGTGAACTTCAGAAGATCTCAACACGACAAGGAACTGCAAAGTTAAAACTTAAGGGAGTTGATGGGTTTTAGACTAATATAAATACAATCGATCACTTCTCAACGAGCCTAAGGTTTGCCTAGGCGTCGTTATACATTACCTGATTATTAGAAGATGAACACTCATATCTTAATCTTGATTCACGAGTGATAAGCTATTTGTAAAAAAAACGTTTTAACCCACTTAGCCATATTTTAACAAAGTCGTTAGCTAAACAGGAATCAAGTACTGAAATTCGAACGAGAAGTCCTAAAGGTAGGATATCCAATGCACATAAGAATTCCTAAAAACATGATTCCTAATATGCCAATGCAGTAATGACAAATTGTTGGTTTGTTGTTAACTGCTTATTGATTATTAACCGATTATGGTTACAAGGTGAGCGCAATGACAAAATGAAAATAAGGAACCTAAAGCAGGATTTCTAATGAATGAGATGCATGACCTATACAGGTTGTCTATTGCACAAACAATAGATAGAATCCTATAAGCATGTTTTCTACCCATCATTTATACTAAGCATGCATAACCCTCCCCCATATTCATTATTCACCACAATTGTCTGTTTAAAAAATTGTTACAAACCAATAGCATCTAAATTATAACATAAAAAATAAGAAGCTACGCTCTAGGGAGCCTTTAATCGGGCCCAATCTTCCAACCTTAACCCCTTCGTGTTCACAGCCTTTGCCATGGTCTAGGTGCGGCAAAGCTCCCTATGGAACCCATTGGGTCCCTGGACAATACCAGCACCTAGACAATTTAGAAAATTGCAAGATATGTGCAGTGGAATGCCAACCCTATGTGTCAAAGTTCAGTGGGTACTCAGAGGTACCTAAAGCAATGCTCATAAGACAGGGGCAGAACCTATTTCCTAACAGTAGTGAGAGTGCTTGATATGATTTTTGAAAGGAATTGAGTTTGAAAAAAAATAGTTTGAAAATGATCCAACAAGAATCAGTTTTTTTTATTGAAAGAAAATAATGGAAAAGTGTAACAGTCTTGAAAGGGAGGTGAGTAGAGCAATCTCAGAACTAAAATATCACACATGGTTCAGGGAAGCAAACATAAACAGGGGAAGGGGAAATGGGGACAAGTAATTCGCATGTAAGGACAAATTTACACACAAGAAGAAATCAAAGAAAGCATAGCAAGGCTTGAACAGTCATAACACATCACAATGTGTTCATGCCAAGGGCTTAGCAGCCTTAAATTGAGGGATGCCAAACAAACTCACACATCATGCTCAGGGAAGGGGTTCAAGATTACTTAATATGTAGGGAGGCCATGATTACATGTTGATAATGCACTAGGAGTAAGGAAAAGTTGTAGCAAACAAGTAAGGGAAACAATAGACATGCTGAATTGAGAAAAAGGTAATCACATCAATGAACTAGCAAAAGGCGTGCTAATTACACTGTAAACAGCAGAACCATAAATAGAAGCATAAAAGAAATAAGAGGAAGTGCAATAAGAATAAAAACATGTTGCTTTTGGTTGCTGTAAACAAAATAGAAGACATACCATTAAGAGAGAAAAAGCAAAATGCAAAGACGAATGAGTGACCTATATTAGCCTTGGCTTTCAGCCGGCTAATAACAAGCAGGAGCAGAGTATGGTAATAGAGCAGAAGAGCAAGAGAGAATGTAGATTTTAAATTATTTAGTGATATGTAAGTCAGAAGACCCTCCTTCTTTTTGTAAAGACCTAGGGTATTTATAGTTGAGAGTATGGGTGAAATAAGGTAAAAATCACAGAATTATGTTAATTAAATAACTCAGAATCAATTAATCAAAGAATCAAGGACGTACTCCCATTAATTAAGGGAATCAAAATCAAACAAAGAGATTCAGCAGCATATAAGGCAAGTAGGAAAAAATCAGTGTAAAATTAAATAAGGGAAGGAATAGAGGCTCAGTACTGCACCTAATAGCAAATTCAGACCAAATTCAGAAAATTCCTAACTAAGGAAAGTCTTGAAAGAACATAGTACTATAGCAAATAAGGTAACAAGACTAATTAATTCCAACGGGAAAGTAGAATGCTAGGGTTAAAAAGAAAGTTCTTTGAATTACCAATCAATCAAGGAAAATCAGAATCAATCATGTGAAGTCATGATTCTGCATTTTTATCATATAAATAGAGGTGAATGAACACAAGTAGCAAGCCAAAATTAGCTACATAGACAGAAGGGGAACAAGAGATGAGCAAACACAATCACTCAGAGCTTCGTGGAAACAAACAAGTCATACTCGAAGCACGGTGATCATGAAACATTAATAGGAGTCAAGCAAATAGGCTAGCAGACAGAACCAAAGTAAGAAAAATCAGCCTAATACACGAAGAAACAAACTAACACATAAAAACAAGGCAAAAGGAAATTAGTCTAACATGCATAACCAAGGCAAAGAGACATGCCAACACCCTTAATCGAACAAGTAAACATTTTAGAAATTAGGGTTTCTTAGCAGAGTCAAATTAAAAGAGTAAGAGCATAGAAATTAGTCAGAATAAACAAAGAAGAGGTTTTTAACCATAAAGAGAATCTGTCAAAGCATGCATAATGAAATCTAAGAAAACCATAATTTTCAAGGAGAGTAAAAAAAATGATTCAAAGTAAAACGATTTTTGGAATGATATCGAAAATAAGCAGAACGTAGAGGAAAACACGAAAATATCATGAGAATAGCACTGTTTTGAGAGGTTCAGGAGAGAGCTGGGGTTTCAAAAGAGGAAACCCTAATAGAAGCAGAGAAAACCTGTTGAAACCTCATAGATCGTAACATATGGGGTGTGATTTCACCTGAAATCACACCAGAGAACCTGCAAATGGCAGAAACCAGAACCCTAGGTCTCAATCGCCATAGTCCATAAGACTTAAAGGTCCCAGAGGTGTTGCACAGGACGATGAGAGGCCCATCGGAGCCCCAAGGTTGAAGGAGGTGGCCGGAGATGGTCGAAAATAGACTAGGTGAAGCCTTCAGGGACTGATTCGCATGGTGGGGGTTTTGGGGTCTCAAAAGAGAACCGGTGGTCTAAGGTGTCATAGCAGTTGATGGTCGAATGGGGTGAGATTAGAGGTGGCTGGAGAGGCGGTTAAGTTCATCAGAGAATAAGAGAGAACCAGAAGGTTCTAGAGAGGAGGGAGAGGGAGAGACGATATAGAGAGAGAGAGGGGGTCTCAGAGAAAGTGAGGGGTTTTTGGGGGGTAGTGTAGATTTAATTAGGGTAATTAAATCCGGGTCGTTGATCTTATTTGATCAACCACTCAGATTAAAACAGATTGGAACGGGTTGTTTTGGGGATTGTGCTGGTTGGCTTAAAATAGGTACTAGGCCATTTAAAAAAATCTGATAGGGGTGTGGGCAATTTGGCTATAATTGAAATAAATAAGGCTGTTTGATAAATAACCAATTTTCTCCTTTTATTATTTTATACAATAGCAATAATAATTTTAAAACCAAATTAAAAGCACTAAACTAATAATATATAGATGTTAATCCAAAAATATTGGAAATAATTTGATAATTGCAAAGCGCTATTAATCGTAATATAGGATATAATTGTAATTTTATGCAATTCAACTCAAAAAATATCAAATAATTTTGTAAAAATATGAAAAACATTCCCCTAATTATATCTTAGTGTAAACATGAGAATGAAATAAATCATTCACCAAAAATACTAGTTTGGGAATAATTATTAAATTTTATAATATAAAACTAGACAATAAACTGATTTCAAAAATCTTTAAAAAATAAAGAAAAATATCAAAACTTTTAGGCATGCTTATATGTGCATGTACATGCTAATTTGAGTATAAAAAATATGTAGGAGAAAATTGGGTATCAACAGCTGCCCCTCTTTACCCAAGAAGGATGAAAGAGTTGTCGGGTAAAGATATGATGGCCAATTTTGACCGAATGAAATGATTGAAGAATTTTGACCGAGCTCTGGTCCATGAGCTGCCTACATATACCTGGTCTTACAGGAATCAGACCATATGTACTTCAGGGAAATCCGTCGACGGAACATGCCGACGGAGAGTTCGAAAGACGGACGCAATATTCAGGTTAGAAAGAATGGTCAAGGATCGATGGGCTGCGGGAACCAGAGCGGGATCACTCCTACTGTGATGGCCGTTGCTAGCCGGTGTACCTTCAAATAAGCAATACGAGCATATATCGTGCATAAATTTAAACGTGATGCAAGTTCCCATTGGACCATGAATGTTGTCTTTGGACGGATAGGATGACGTCCTCGGACCATGCCGTCCCGGGCCATAAAGCGTATAATAAAGGATTCGCAAGCTATGAAATGATGTTCTCGGGATATAAAGATGATGCCTCCGAATTATGATACCTTAGAATGATGATATGCAAAAGATAGAATCAGGGTCCTCAGTCCATGGCATGGCGTTCTCGGGCTATGGAAATGCTGCCTCTGAATAATGACGCCTTCGGATAATTTGGTGATCTTTCAGCCCATGAAATGCAGGATTTATCGATCTTTCAGCCGATGCAGAGGTTCAAATAAAGTGGTGATATTTCAGCCGATGTGAAGTGTGAATATAAATGGCGATATTTCAGCCGATGCATAAGTGAAAAAATAAATGGCGATATTTCAGCCTATGTAAAGATTTAAATAATAGTTGGTGATCTTTCAGCCATGCAGATGGAGGTAGAGCTTAACCTCGGAACGCATAATGGCAGCCTTACCCAATGCAGAGAAATGCAGATGGAGACAATGCTTAGTTTTGGAAGGTAGAATAGTAGCCTTATGCAATGCAAGAATGCAGATGGAGACAGAGCATAGTCTCGGAAGGAAGAAAGGTAGCCTTATGCAATGCAAGAATGCAGATGGAGATAGAGCTTAGTCTCGGAAGGCAGAAAGGTAGCCTTATGCAATGCAAGAATGCAGACAGAGCTTAGTCTCGGAAGGCACAAAGGTAGCCTTATGCAATACAAGAGATAAAGGTGAAGAGTAACGAAATCTCTTAGCTGATACTTGATTGTATCATTGTGACTACTGGGGATGTTATGTGCAGACAACACTTATAAGTGAGTGGTGACTATGTAACTGCATCTGATGGTTTGATGTCTTTGAGTGCCTGCATTCAAAGAATAATTGTGAGTTTTGTGAAGGGGGAAGGTTAGCTCATCTTCCCATGGTCTCCACTCGTCCTACTTGGCGTTGTGTATCATCGGGGTAGCGTCGCTGAACAAAACAATTTGATAGTAGCTATGCATGATTTGGTAATAAAATTTTTAAAATATGATGTAAATACATAATTTAAAATGATTTTCTTTTAGATGAACCGACGACTGCGACATAATCCAAGATATTGCAACTTTCTTCGTTCCGGAATTTTGAGGGTCCTCCTCAAAATTCTGTCTCAGTTTATTGGGCTGGTGCTTGTGACGGCTGTGCGTTGGTGAATGGCTGAAGATCAACTTTGAAATTTTGAGGGTCCTCCTCAAAATTCTGCCCCAGTTTCCAATATCGGGGGGGGGGGATGAAAATTTTATTGAATTGTGACCGAGCCCATAAGGCTGCCTACGTATCCCCTCTTAAATGGGAATCAGGTCAGAAGTAGTTCAACTTACATCATACAGAAATTATAATGGTTACACATAATAATGCTTGACTGCATCTGAATTAACTTCTCCATCCATTTCTGCGAGTATCAGGGCTCCTCCGGTTAGAACTCGGTGAATCGTGTACGGGCCTTGCCAATTGGGAGGGAATTTCCCTTTGGCTTCATCTTGATGTGGACAGATTTTCTTCAGTACCAACTATCCTGGTGTAAATTGTCTTGGCTTGAGTCTTTTGTTGAAAGCTATGGACATTCCGTTTTGATAAAGTTGACTATGACAAACTGCGTTCATTATTTTTCCATCTACGAGGGCTAACTGCTCGTAGCGAATCTTTACCCATTCTACGTCTTCAAGTTCTGCTTCCTGTATAATCATCAACGAGGGAATCTCTACTTCGGCGGGAATGACTGCCTCTATACCATAAAACCAACATGTAAGGAGTTGTCCCGGTTGATGTGCGAACTGTGGTGCGGTATCCCAATAAGGTGTACGACAATTTCTCATGCCACTGCTTATGTTTTTCTATCATCTTCCTTAGTATCCTCTTGATGTTCTTGTTGGCCGCTTCTACGGCTCTATTCATCTAAGGTCTGTAGGCTGTAGAATTATTGTGCTTGATTTTGAATGTTTCACACATTGCTTTCATCAGGTCACTACTGAGATTGGAACCATTATTAGTAATTATTGACTCTGGGATGCCGAACCGGCAAACGATGCGGTCGCGGACAAAGTCTGCCACAACTTTCTTTGTCACTACCTTATATAATGCTGCTTCAACCCATTTGGTAAAAATAATCAATTGCCACTAGAATGAACCTGTGCTTGTTTGATGTGGTAGGCTCGATAGGTCCGATAACATCCATTCCCCAAGTGGCGAACGACCATGGCGAGCTTGTTGTAGTAAGCTCGTTTGGAGGAACTTTTTCATATCTGCATGTATCTAACAGCGATGGCATTTTTGGACATACTGGATGCAGTCCATTTCCATAGTCATCCAAAAATATCCTGCCCGGAGTAGCAAAACCATTTATATGTGGGCCACAGGTCCCTGCATGAACCTCTTCTAACAATCTGAATTCTTCATTTGCTTTGACACACCTTAGTAATCCCAAATCGGGAGTCTTCCTATATAGGATTCCTCCGCCGTGAAAGAAGTGATTGGATAACCTTCACAGTGTGCGCTTCTGAGTAGCGTTTGCAAGTTATGGATATTCTCCCATTGTCAAATACCTCTTGATATCATGGAACCATGGTTTTCCATCTATTTCTTCCTCGACGTGAGCACAGTAAGCTGGCTGATCATGAATTTTCACCGAGATAGGATTGATAAAGTTCTTATCCGGATGCTGAATCATGGATGATAAGGTGGCCAATGCGTCAGCAAACTCATTCTAGACTCTAGGGACATACTGCAATTCTATCTTTGTAAACCTCCTTCTCAACTCCTATACATGATGCAAGTACGGGAGTATCTTGGAGTTCTTGGTTGCCCATTCTTCTCGGACGTGATGTATAAGAAAGTCAAAATTCCCGATTACTAGTAACTCCTAAACGTTCATGTCAATGGCCAGCTTGAGCCCTAAGATGCAGGCTTTATACTCGGCCATGTTGTTGGTGCACGTGAACCTGATTAGGGCAAACACCGGGTAATGCTGACCTATTTCTGATACCAAAACTGCCCCTATGCCAACTCCTTTGAAATTTGCTGCTCCATCGTAAAAGATTCTCCAACCATCGTAGGATTCTGCAGTATCTTCTCATACAAAGGATACCTGTTCATCAAGAAAATATGTTTTTAGATGGTCGTATTCTCTGTCCACGGGATTTTCGGCAAGATGATCTGCCAGTGCTTGTCCTTTGATTGCCTTCTAAGTCATGTAAAAAATGTTGAATTCATTCAGCAAGATTTGCCAGTTGCGTAGCTTGCCCATGGGCATGGGCTTCTAAAAATGTACTTTAGCAGATCCATCCTTGATATGAGATAAGTGGTATAGGCACCAAAATAATGCCTCAGCTTCTAAGCTACCCAAGTCGGAGCACAACAGGTGCGTTCTAATAGAGAATACCAGGCCTCGTATGGGGTGAACCTATTGCTGAGGTAATAGATGGCTTGTTAATTTATCCCTATTTCATCATGTTGCCCAAAAATACAACCAAATGCTCTATCCAATACTGCAAGGTAGAGCAATAGCGATCTACCTGGTTCGGGCGGAACCAGAACTGGCAGCGTTGATAGGTATTCCTTGATCCTATCAAAGGCTTTCTAGCAATCATCAGTCCATTTAGTCGCGACATCATTCTTCAACATCTTAAAGATGGGCTCACAAATGACAGTGGACTGAGCTATGAACCGGCTAATATAGTTGAATCTCCCCAAGAAACTCACAACCTCTTTCTTGTTCTTTGGCGGTGGAAAATCTTGAATGAACTTAACCTTTAATGGATATAGTTCTATTCCTTGTCGACTTACAATGAACCCAAGAAGTTTTCTGGCAGGAACCCCGAATGCACATTTGGCGGGATTCAATTTCAAGTTGTATCTTCTCAATCTGTTGAAGAACTTCCTCAGATCTTCTATGTGGTCAGTGGCTTTCTTGGATTTGATGATGATGTCATCTACATACACCTTGATCTCTTTGTGTATCATGTCATGGAAAATAGTAGTCATGCCCCTCATATAGGTGGCCCCAGCATTCTTTAGCCCAAACGGCATAATCTTGTAACAATACATCCCCCATGACATAATGAAAGCCATTTTATCTGCATCTTCTTCATCCATCCATATCTGATGATGCCCGGAAAAACAATCAATGAAGGACTGCAACTCATGCTTGGCGCAGTTGTCAATCAGGATGTGTATGTTTGGAAAGGGGAAGTCATGTTTTGGATTGGCCCGGTTGAGATCCCGATAGTCAACACAGACTCTGACTTCTTGTCCTTCTTTGGCACTGGAACAATTTTGGCCAACCATGTTTGATACTCCACTACTCTGAGGACCTTGGCTTAGACTTATTTGGTAACTTCCTCCTTGATTTTCAAACTCATGTCTGGCTTGAACTTCCTGTGCTTCTGCTTTACCGGTGGACAGGTCGGATCTGTTGGCAGTTTGTGAGCTACAATAGATGTACTGAGACCGGTCATATCATCATATTACAAGGCAAATATGTCCTCCTACTCTTTTAAGAACTCCATGTACTCTTCCTTTTCTGATGGTGACAGGTGAACACTGATGCTCATTTCTTTGACCTTATCCCCCATATTGACAACCTCAGTCTCGTCCAAGTTAGTCTTAGGCCTATTCTCAATGTCCTCAAACTCTTTAACAACCTCTTCTAGTATTTCATCATTTTCTGAGTCTATATCCATTCGCTGCATTATCTTGTCGCATGTCACATTCATCGGTTCATCAAGATAAGCAATAGTAATGCTTTGTAAATAAAGTAAATGACAGAGAAAATAATAAGAGTGAGATTTATAAGAAACTGAAATGCTTTGATAAATTCCAAAATTTTTTTGAACATCGGATATCTTTCAAAAATTTAAAGATAATACAAAAAGGAAATCGACTAGCGAAAAAGTAAAAGATGAAGCATAGTGCTTTGTTCGGCCTTGCTACCCCTAAGCTTTCTGAGCCTTGGTGGTTCTGATGGACCAGTTGTTGTGGCTCGCTCCTCGGCTCACAACTTGTATGGAAGGGCCTTCCTCCCCTTCCTCCTGAAAAATGACATGACAGTCCATATTGTCTTATTCCAAGAACAGATTCTTCATCGCCGCCAATGTTTCATCTTCTTCTGACCCACATAAGATGTGTGCCAGTTATAAAGTCTACTCCAGGCGGTGTATCGGGTGCTCTAGCAGATAGTAGGGGCCGCGCCATGGTGGAGACCAATTTCTAAATACTTTCCAAGTATATCCATACCCTAAACCAAAAGTGGTACCATGCTTCTTCAGTTTGATAGGCTCAGTAATTCCCTGGAGGTTCTTGCCGAGCCCTTTGCCAGGTTCATACCTGCTCCAATTCAATATACTTTCTATCTTGTTATCCCACAACTTATCCTTGTCTACAGCGTTGAATCACTCAATATGATGGTAGGTTTCTTTGCCTGGCTTGTTTCTTCCTCCAATTGCTGGGATAACCTGACAACTATATATGGAGTTACTGTCGTCGCCATGAATAATCACCTCTTGGTGATTCCACTCAAAATTCATTGCCTGGTGTAGGGTTGATGCTACAGCTCCAGCGTCATGGATCCAAAGTCATCCCAACAGTAAGTTGTAAGACGCTGGGATGTCTATCACTTGAAAATCAATGTCGAACCAAGTTGGTCCCATTTGCAGACATAAACTGACCTCCCCAATAGGGGACATTTGGGAACCATCAAAAGCTTTAACGTTGATAGGCCCATCCTTGATCTCATGTATACTTTTCCCTAACATCCTGAGAGTCACCAACAGACAAATATTGAGGTTGGAACCTCCGTCAATCAAAGTCGTGGTGATGAAATAGTCTTCACTGTGCTTTGTTGTGGCTTAACCCTTCTGGGGGAAACTCATCCTCGTGGAAAGTGATCTTATGATTCTCCAATATCTGCCCTATCATGTTTTCCATCTCTCCTCCAATTACGTTACTGGGTACATTCGCCTCACTCAGTATCTTCATCAGGGAATTCTTATGTGTCTCGGAGCTTTGCAGCAGAGCTAAGATGGAGATCTGCGTCGGTATTTTATTTAGTTGATCAACAACTGAGTATTATTTTGCTTATATCTTCCACGAGAGATCATCGAGCCCTATTTCAATAGACCGTCCAGAGTCCTACTTACTTGATTCAACTAAATGCTCCGGAGTGTAAACCCTGCTGGTTCTGGTCAAACCTTGTGCTACAATTGCTTTTCCAGACCTAGTTTTCCCCTTCCTTCTTGCCTCGGTGGTGTAATCCTAAGGAATGTCCTGTGTATGGAACGGTGTCATGGCTGACATTGCTATAGGAATGGGCACCCTCATTTTGGGAGGTAACACAGCTACTTCAAATGGTACAGGTGCCCTTGGAGACCCAAACTCTACCTTAATTGGCTCTGTAGTCTTTGTGGATGACGATGTTTGAATCTCGACAGGCATGGACATATTTACTTCAGCATCCCTAGAGGGATGGATCTGGACTATAATTGGATTTAGTGTGACTACTGGTTTCTTAGGCTCGTCACCTTCGACAATTAATCCAATTGACCCTTTGGGGTCCCCATTATCTTCTAGCTCGATCATGTGCACTCCTTCATCTTTATTATCAGGCAGGGGATCATTGCAAACATTGGGAGTAGGCTCCTTCGCCACGATGATCTTGTCATCAATTAAAGCTTGGATTTTGTCCTTCAGAGATCGGCATTCATCAATGTTATGCCCCTTTATGCCGGAATAGTATGCACAGGTTTTGTTCGGGTTGATAATTGGGAAGGATTTTCTGGAGTTATGGCAGGGATTGGGGTGACATAACCGCCAACTTTGAGCCTTTTATATAGCTGGTCGATTGGCTCAGCGATGGCAGTGTTTGCTTGGGAGGTCTACGGTCAAAGTTAGGACGTGGTCGAGGGAAGTTTTGGCGGGTGATAGGTGATTGATAGTGAGAAGGTTAAGCATTAAAGGCTTGGTAAACGGGTGCGGGTTAGGAATATCTTGGTGAGGTAGGTTGATATGTGGGTGGTGGAATATGGTAAGAGGGCGGAGGTGCTTGGTAATTAGGTATATGTTGATATGTGAGAGGAGGTATCGGGTAAGCTTTGCATTTTACTGGGGACTTAGTTCTCTGTGCAACCATCACGGCACTCACATACTTTTTCTTAGAAGTGCCACCAGACTATAGAGCCTTGTTGGTAGCATGCAACGCCTCAAAATTAGTGACCATATCTCTTTTAATACCTTCCCCAATCCTTTCTCCTAGCTTGATGATGTCGGAGAATTTCTGGCCCTCTATCAGCATCAACCTCTAATAATACTGCGGATCCTGAGCTTAGACGAAAAACGGCTTCATCTGTTCTTCTTCCAAGGCCGGCCTAACTTTAGCAGCCTCTGATCTCCAATGAGTAGCATACTCGTGGAATGTCTCTGTAGGTTTCTTCTTCAAATTCTAGATGTAGAAGACGTCTGGCGCATTCACCGTATTGAATCTGAACCTGTCCATAAAATTAGACACCATTTCTACCCAGCTTGTCCACTTATTGGGATCTTGGCTATTGTACCAAGATAGCGCATCACCTTTCAAACTTCTCATGAAGAGCTTCATGCGAATCTTTTCATCTCTTTCGACACTGACCAGCTTATCGCAGTATGTCCTCAAATGGACTCTAGGATCCCTAGAGCCATCAAACATCTTAAACTTAGGAGGTTTGTACCCTCGGGAAGTTGAATGTCTGGCTGAATGCAAAGGTCCTCATAATTTACCCCCTCAATAACTTTGTTTCCTTCAACGCCCTGGAATCTGCTAGTTAGTTTCTTGAGCTCTGCGGCTAGGCTCTTGATGAGAGAGTCTTTGTCATCAAACTCCGGTGTGCTTGAAATAGGTTGAGTGTATTGTGGCATAGTTTCCACGTAGATGGGGGTGTGGTGGGGACGATCATTTAGTGGTTCAGGAGTAAGGAGCGGGGTGTTGTTGGAAGTGTGACAGGCATTGCAATTTTGATGGTGAGCGGGTTGTTTCTGTGGTTTCGGGATGTTCTATAGAGGTATTGGATTTTGAGCATTGGGAAAGTTGACATCTCGGGTGGTGAGGGAGAATGACAAGTTTACCAAGTTCCGAACTTGGTCCAGTTCTTCTTTAAATTTTAGTAACTTCTGTTCGATCTGCGCGGCACTTTATTTGGACACCTGAACACCTTGAGGGACCTCTACCCTTTTAGCTGAGTTCTACTTCCTGACATTTCTCAAGTCTTCCATTTTTTCCTTGTTCTTGTTTCTGATAGGACACGGAGGAGGAGGAGGTGGAGGGCCCTCGGATCTTGTGGAGTAGGATGATGATGCCAGAGTGCACGAACTAACCTTTTGCGGAGGGGAATAAAAAAACATCAAAACAAAAAAGGTAATAAGTTAGTACGGATTATGAAAAAATGTCGTAATATTTAAACACATAGTGCAAGAATATAAATTGAGTCCTAAATTAGGTTCCTCGTTGTGCCCGAGGTAGGCCTAGCGACAAGTTGATTTGGAGAATTTATAATGCTAAATGCCTCATTGTAAGCCCCCGTAAAATTTTTTGCTCAAAACCTAGTAGCTCGTAGTGCCAAGTTCCATTATGCGGTCCAGAATGCGGTCGAAGATCAGGTATGGAGACCAAATTTCTGCCGCAAAGTTAACCAGTGAGTTAGTCAAAATTGAAATTGAAAATGCGGTCTATTATGCAATCGCATAATCAATATGCGGACCGCATCATCTTCGCATAAATTCCTCGAGGATTTGTGAAGGTTAATTCTGCGGTGCATTATGCGATCGCAGAATAGAAATGCGGACCGCATTTCAGTCACAAACCCAAGCAGAGAAGTCAGATTTTAGGAGCACTTCTGCAGTCCATAATGCAGACCGTATTTCGACTCTGCGATCGCAGAGTGTGACCACAGACCCAACTCGGCTCCAGATTTTCTCATTTTTCAACTCGATCTCTTCTTCAATAAAACACCCCAACCCTTCATTTTTACACATTTTTTCTGGATAAAACTAGAGAGAAGGGAGATATGGTTCTTGAGAGAGAAAGTCTCATCTTCATCAATTTGATTTTCCAACGTCGCCCAGGCCCGGAAATTCTTGAGTATTATCTTCATATCCATTCTTACAGGTAAGGTTCCCAACCCATTTCATTGATTTTCAAATTTAAATAAAGAGGGGGGGGTGGATTCTCATGAATTGGTTCTTGAGAAAATGGAAGTTTAAACACTCATTCATGTATATTAAAACCTTAAATATAGTAAAAGTAATTAGGTGGGAGTAAAGAATTGTTTAAAGGAGGGTTGATAACCTGAATATGTTCGGGTAGTGATTGTGAACTTTGATTCTAATAAATATGTATTAAATTGTGCACTAGATTGACGTTGCCAGGCTTTTTGGTAAAGTTGGAAGTAGTTATTAAAAGGGAATTCGGCTCCAGGTATATATGGCTAACTTTGACCTTTGCAAAATAACTTTGTTTAGTGCAGAAATATTTGGTATGTGATATCTACGTGGGTTGTTTGTGAAATTCTCGTAATTTTCTTGATTTGAGTGTTCATGGTTAAGTCTCCCGATGTAATGGTGCAAGTAATTGGAAATAAACTAAATGCGTGATTGTGAAAGAGTTATGTGGTAAAAGCTGAGAAACAAATAATGGAAGGAAATCGTAAATGATGCAATTGGAACAAATGTAGTAATAACATATTTGGCTTGTTGTGGGTAATTATTGTGGTGACTTAAATTGCATACGAATTGTTGAAAATGATGGACAATGGTATTGATGGTTATGGAAATTCTTTGTGAATTGTTGTTGTTACTTCTTGAGAAGTGTTGCTGTTGTTCTCTATGAATTGTTATTGTTATTGTGTTGTTTGTGAATTGTAACTGTACGGTGGGATCGGGTTGTGCGCCGCAACACGAAGTTATAAGGTGTGCGTTGTGGTGATAAGGGTGGCCGAGGTAATAAGGTTGGAAAAGTTATCGAAATCACTATTGAAATAAATATTTGAGATAATTGTGAAATCATTGGTGTGGAATTGTGGAAGGTGGAAAACAGGAGAGATTGAAAACTTGTTTTGCTTGATTGTTCTTTTTCTTGTGCGTTTGATTGTTGTTTCTATTACTGTTACCTACTTGTGTATGGTTTGAGTTTAATTGGGCCAGAGTTTGTTCATACATACCAGTACAATTGAAATGTACTGACGCCCCTTTTGCCGTGGGTGCTACATTCATGTTATGATTGTAGGTGGATCCATAGCAGGTACTCCAGTCCACCGGCCGTAGCTCCTCATCACTTCTCGTGATCTGATTCGGTGAGCCCCTTTCCTTTTGGGGCCCTATGTGGCTCATGCCACTTCTGTTTCGGGATCTTGTTTTGATATTTGTATAATATATAGCCGAAGCCTTGTTGCCAGCATTTCCATATTATTCTTCAATTGTATTTAGAGGCTTCGTAGACAGGTTGTGGGTTGTGTTGGGTATTGGAATTAAGAGTGAAATATTGATATTTGGCAACGATTTAAAAAAACTTGTAATATTTTGATATTTATGATTTAAGCTGCTAATGGAAATGAAATGGAATTGTTAATAAAATACTTACTAAGTATTTTTAATGGAGTTCATCTCTTATTTAATTATGAGTTGGATTGGGTAGTATGTATGAAACCTGCCAGGCTTGCTCAGTCAAGTTTACTTGGTTGATCGCCGGTCGCGCTCCTCGAATTTTGGGGCGTGACAAACTTGGTATCAGAGCCTAAGGTTTTAAAGTGTCCTATGATGTCTCAAAGTCGTGTCTAGTAGAGTCCTTCTTATCGGTGTGTTGTCGACCACACCTATAAGTTGGAGGCTAGTCAGACATTTAGGAATTTCACCATTCTTTGATACTCCAATCGTGCAATAGAGCTCAAGTTAGGGAGCTAATTTCCTCTCTAAGTTTTATTTTCAAGATTGGAAACCTTGATGCCATAATCTGTGAATCTGAAGCATATAGGGAGGGATTAATCCTACCATTGAGTCGGAGGGGATTGCCCAAGGACTTGTTAGGAGAATGTATTGAGATATGGATAGATTGGTAAAACATATCGCTAAGAAGGGAGTGTCCTTGTGCCTATTGATGTGTTTGCACCATCAGATCGTGTGGTATGTCAGCATGTTACCTACGTACGTTAGAGATGTGAAGTCGAGGGGCATCGATTAAGCTATTTCCCTACCAACCTAACGACGTTAAGTGAGTCAAATCAGAATTTCTACTTATTGTATATGTACATCCATATTGAAGAGTACTCATAAATATGGTCTTCATAAGATGTTGAATAATAAAAAATTGCGTGTATTGACTCTTTTGAACGAGATGCAGTATTTGTGAATACACTCCCTTATGAATTCTTTAATTTGAATTCTTGTGAAACTAAGTCATATAATTATGCCCTTGAATTGAGTTATAACTCTAGGATTGATATTTCCCACTTGCTTTTCCTAAATTCTCACCAAGGTACTATATCTGATGAAATTCTTGTAGAATCTTTTTATTTAATTGGACTAAATCTACTCACTTGTGCCTCAACATGCACCGTCGTCAAATTTACCTATGTGGTGCCAAGTTCCATGCAAAGCATCCCAGTGTTGCGATCCTTCTCGAGTCACTCTTTTACTCAGTTGTGTATATGACTTATATGATTTGAACAGTCAATCTACTCTCTTGCGAATACCAACATGAAAGCTTCTCACTGCCTAGTAACATAAGAGCGTACCTTAACACCTCACATGAGTGCATGTCAATAAAAATGGTCATCATGTGAATGAATATGAAGTCTCTCTGAAAATTGAGATCCTCATGTCCACGTCATAGGAAGATCATGTGTTTCCATAACTTTCGTGTCCACTTGGGACATCCCGCAGTAAGTAGCTCACCTTGTCCTGGTATTATGGTTGCTCGTGGCATGGTCGTATATTGCAGTTGGGAGCTAATATAGCAGAAGCGTGTCCAACTTATAACAAATGTTTATCTCCTCTTTACACCTCCATAACATGTGTTAATTGTGTTCTTTAGTTAGTGAATTCATTGTTATAGTTTTCCCACACTTGTTCGATAACCATGAGAGAACATATCCTTCTACGAGTCAATGTAACACTTTCTGTCTCGTAAGGACCCTCACTAGGCTCTCCGTCAAGACCAAGCACACCTTTGGGGGTTATTATAGCACAACACCAGTTTCTCATGTTTTTCTATCTTTTCATTAGCATCTGGGTAGCTCTCAAGTTAAAATCTATGAAGAACTCATTAAGAACATCGACAAACCCTCCATGATTATTCTATACTACCTCATTAGGTTCCCATATCACTTCAAGTTCATCAAGGGTTGATAGCATGTTGCAATTGCTAAGATCGAATGATCTCCTCTCGATAATAGATTATCTACACATGTGCTAGTCCAACGATCTGCTTATCAGCCTAACTCTCGCCTATAGGTCTTGGGTTGACCAAGGAGAAATACAGCTAGTAATACATTCATAGGTAAAAGCCTTTCTCTCGGTCATGCCTTATAACATCTCCCAATATGGCTCGTAATAGTTGGTTGTATAGAAGTGTGTTGTAGTGCATCATTATGAAGTAGAGTTGCTAAATATAATTGGATTTTTGAATTCTGGAGCTATACATCACGTGACTACATAGAGAGATCTTCTTTCAAAAATGTAGCTTCTTATAATCGCTTTATATTACCACAGTTCCTAGTGGTTACAATGTAAAGGTTACTTCCATAAGGCTCTTTCCGTTTCTTTTCATTTGTCTTGCATCGTGTGTTGTTTACCCGTAATCTTGGATGCGATATTATCTCGATGTCTCGACTATTTATCCAACGATATGATCTGATTTAACTAACCTTACTTTTATGTACTCTACAAGCACATTGAGAGTGGGTAAATTTCCCCTTTTCTACAGACTTCTAATGTTTTCAACTCTTTTTAAGCTTGTCGATTCCAAGTGGTGCTCTTAGTTGTTCTGCCTTACCATCTATTTTCATCTGATAAATCTCATTGTAAAAACTCATTTTATGTTTCATGGCATCAAAAGAGAAAGTCTTATAGCATCAAGGGTGGGGACATATTCCTTTTGTTAGAATAAATAAATAATGTTGGTACTCCTTGTAGATGCTCTTCTAACGATCATTTACCTGCTCTGCTTGTCCCTGTGACTAGATAACCTGGGTTACTTATCCCTGATAAATGCATTATGATGGCTCATTCTTTTAAACTTATCCATGTGGGCACTTTGAGGCCTTGTTCTATAGAAACTCGTAATGGTTTTAAGTACCTTCTCGTCATTGTTATTGATTTTCTAGGACTACGAGGGCTTGTCTCACGGGTTTCAAAAGTAATGATTTTCCTTAAAGTTCGAGATTCAATTGCCATGATTTCAAACCAAAGTGTATACCTTTTTCCAAAGTCTTAAATGGGTCTGATTGGTTGGGTTACGTGGATTTCTTCTCACTCGGCTTCTAGAATAATTGACTATATCAGTTTCATGTGAGGATAGTTTTGCTACCCTTGGTATTACACCTCCTTGGGAGGATAGGAGTGTCATTTGTCTTTCTCCCTAGAGCATCATGTTAACCATTAAAACGCCTCTAACCAGTACATGATTTCATCCCAAAATTTAGATGTCCGAGCTTTTTGGTTTTACTTGAGAAAAGGATGAGATTAGATGCCCTCAGATTTTTGCACATATCATGAGCATATCGATTTGAAAGACAAGTTTGGTCCTATGTTTAGTTCCCTCGTATATGATCAATTATCAGGAAGGGTTAAGCTGTCTAAAATATGATAATTTCATAAGCGTTCAACTTCTTTTCATCCTCACGGGCTTGTTGCATAGATTTCGTGTGTCAAGTAATGTTAGGAGTGTAATTCGACTGCATGTATTTTGAAACCCGTATCACATTCAAGGTGCCAGAGTATTCTTACTCTTGATAAACGGATTTTCCCTACACTCTAGAAAACGAGTGGTTCACCTACTCGAGTATTCCTCCTTAATGGTTCCTATTGCCAATGTACGAGTTACCCCTATGACTTATTTGTCTAATAATTGATGTCCTCATAATAATTAACCACGTCAGTATTATTAGTAGTAACCTTCTATGTCTCTGAGCATATAACCTCATGAAATGCTCTACTCAGCACATGAATGGATTCCTGAATAACTCCAGCCTGATCTTAAACTCTGTTGTTCCTCACTGTATTAGATCCATTGTGTATTGTAAGTTCAGACGATTCAAAGATGAAGCTTCACAGTGTGATCATATATATATTGGATAGGTAAGTTTATGGTCAATATATGATAGCACATCTTAGGGTAATTGTTGAAGGTCAACAAGGGTTTGGTGTGAGTGTTCGCCTAGAGACTTAGAGTTTGGAACGTGAGCAGGCTATTCTTAATGTTTTCCCCTGAATATGTATGTGAGTTGATAATAAAGGTAGCATAAGATTATTCCACAGTAGGCCGCACTAGGAGTATGAAGTGTCCCCATGGTTGTTCGCGATACATTTTGGGGATCCACATGTCTATGTCCAAGAAAGTGGGTGGAGATCAATTGTGTATCATTCAGGTGGAAATTAATGAAGGTGAAGTTAGTGGATAGTTAGCTTATGCGAAATACCTACTTGTTATCCTTGTTAAGCAAGTTTAGGGGTCGAAATTGCTACCGTGAATGTGTTCTAGAGAAGTCTGTAGATATAAGAGGCCATTGAAGGCCGAGAGTATTGTGGAAATAAAATATTTTCTCTTGATTGCTTAGCAGTTGGTTTTTGTGTGTGCAGTTCATGCCCAGGTACCATCATGATAAAGTAATGTTTGTAATGCTGAGGTTCTTGTCATCGATATATAAATATTGTGGTGCTTTATCGAATTGAGGAAGCCACATGGGAATTGGAAGATGAAATGAAAGAAAAATATTCCCATCTGTTCGAACAAGTCTAGTAGTGATCGTGCAAACTCTTATCTCTATGTAAACTAGTGTTGTGTTCCATTTGGTGCAAATACACCCCATATCTCCCATAAATGCTTTACTATTGCAATCCCTCTAGTGGTGTAAGTATGTTATGTGTTGTGATTGTCTAAGTCATGCAAAACACTTTTTGGTAAATGAAAGTTTATAGGGACTTATGTGATAAGTAAACAACGAATACTAGTGTAGATTCATAATGATTAATTGAAACGCATGTAGTATGATGAAACAGTTAACTTATATGGGACTCATTGAAGTAACTAGTTTATGTGGAAAATGTAGCAAGTGATTGAGTACGTGCAATTGTTGGGGGTAATGGATTGTATAACATTTGTAGACATGATAGGAATTATGTAATGGTGCTTGGAAATAAGTTTCGGGGGCTCTCTGACAGATAGATATGTCCATAATACAAAGGAAACTCTGGCGAAATGTTTTCTAAAAATATGGGAGTTAGTGAAAATTTTGAGAGTCTGCATATCATGTCTTTCAAAACCAACTAAAAAAGAAAAATCCTCATTCGAGGATGAATTATTTTAAGTGGGGGAGGATATAAGGCCCCGTAAAATTTTGTGCTCAAAACCTAGTAGCTCGTAGTGCCAAGTTCCGAATATGTGTTAGGAATGTGTAAAATTCTTCGCAGCGAGCTCGTCGCGGTTCAGACCCTTTTTTACTGATTTTGCAGTTAAAAATCAAGAATCAAAATTTTCGAAAAAGTTTCTATTATGCGGTCCAGAATGCGGTCGCAGATCAGGTATGCGGACCCCATTTCTGCCGCAGAGTTAACCAGTGAGTTAGTCAAAATTGAAGTTGAAAATGCAGTCTATTATGCGATCACATAATTAATATGCGAACCGCATAACCGTCGCATAAATTCCTCGAGGATTTGTGAAGGTCAATTCTGCGGTGCATTATGCTACCGCATAACAGAAAAGCGGACCGCATTTCTGTCTCAAACCCAGCCAGAGAAGTCAGATTTTAGGAGCAATTCTGCGGTCCATTATGCGGACCGCATTTCCACTCTGCGATCGCAGGGTACGACCGCATACCCGACTCGGCTCCAAATTTTCTTATTTTTCAACTCGATCTCTTCTTCAATAAAACACCCCAACCCTTCATTTTTACACATTTTTTTCTGGATAAAACTAGAGAGAAGGGAGAGAGGGTTCTTGAGAGAGAAATTCTCATCTTCATCAATTTGATTTTCCAACGTCGCCCAGGCCCGGAAATTCTTGAGTATTATCTTCATCTCCATTCATGCAAGTAAGGTTCCAAACCCATTTTCATTAATTTTCAAATTTAAATAAAGAGGGGGGGGGGTTCTCATGAATTGGTTCTTGAAAATGGAAGTTTAAACACTCATTCATATCTATTAAAACCTAAAATATAGTAAGAGTACTTAGATGGGAGTAAAGAATTGTGTAAAGGAGGGTTGATAACCTAAATATGTTCGGGTAGTGATTGTGAACTTTGATTCTAAGAAATATGTATTAAATTGTGAATTAGATTGACATTGCCAGGCTTTTTGGTAAAGTTGGAAATAGACATTAAAAGGGAATTCGGCTCCAGGTATGTATGGCTAACTTTGACCTTTGCAAAATCACCTTGTTTGGTGCACGGATATTTGGTATGTGATATCTACGTGGGTTGTTTGTAAAATTCTTGTGAATTGCCTTATTTGAGTGTTTGTGGTTAAGTCTCCCGATATAATGCTGCAAGTAATTGGCAATAAACTAGATGCGTGATTGTGAAAGAGTTATGTGGTAAAAACTGAGAAAAAAATGATGGAAGGAAATCATAAATGATGCAATTGGAACAATTGTGGTAATAACATATTTGGCTTGTTGTGGGTAATTATTGTGGTGACTTAAATTGCATACGAATTGTTGAAAATGATGGACAATGGTATTGATGGTTATGGAAATTCTTTGTGAATTGTTGTTGTTACTTCTTGGGAAGTGTTGCTGTTCTGTATGAATTGTTGTTGTTGTTGTGTTATTTGTGAATTGTAACTGTACGGTGGGATCGGGTTTCACGCCGCAACACGAAGTTATAAGGTGTGGGTTGTGGTGATAAGGGTGTCCGAGGTAATAAGGGTGGAAAAGTGATCGAAATCACTATTGAAATAAACATTTGAGAAAATTGTGAAATCATTGGTGTGGAATTTTGGATGGTGGAAAACAGGAGAGATTGAAAACTTATTTTGCTTGATTTTTCCTTTTCTCGTGCATTTGATAGTTATTTCTATTGCCGTTACCTACTTGTGTATGGTTTGAGTTTACTTGGGGCAAAGTTTGTTCATACATACCAGTACAGTTCAATTGTACTGACGTCCCTTTAGTCGGGGGTGCTACATTCGTGTTATGATTGTAGGTGGATCCATAGCAGGTACTCCAGTCCACCAACCGTAGCTCCGCATCACTTCCCGTCAGCTGATTCTGTAAGCCCCTTTCCTTTCGGGGCCTTATTGCTGGCATTTCCATATTATTCTTCAATTGTATTTAGAAGCTCCGTAGACAGGTTGTGGGTTGTTTTGGGTATTGGAATTAAGATTGAAATATTGATATTTGGCAACGATTTACAAAAACTTGTAATATTTTGATATTTATGATTTAAGTTGCTAATGGAAATGAAATGGAATTGTTAATAAAATACTTACTAAGTATTTTTAATGGAGTTCAGCTTTTATTTAATTATGAGTTGGGTTGGGTAGTATGTATGAAACCTGCCAGGCTTGCTCAGTCAGGTTTACTCGATTGAGTGTCGGTCGCGCTGCTCGAATTTTGGGGCATGACACTCATTTTTCTGACAAAAATAGGTTGAATCCCAAAATGACACTAATATTGCATAAATTAAAAATGTCACTAATGGCCATTGGCCTTATTACATTTTAAAGTTAAAAGATTCTTAACTACTGGATCCCAGAAGGACCTTCCCCAGACTCGGCATCTTTTGCTCCATCGAACAGCTTCACCAGCTCATGTAGTCCCAGTAGTAGATAATCCCTAGCCAAATGTCCTCCTTCATTTCCCTTAGCGTTTTGTCAATTCTCGATCCTCTGGATGAATTTCCCTTCAAGCTCTACCAAACCTCGCTCCAAATACCCTAGTCTCTTGTTGGCGCTGACAGCCATATCTTTCCATTCCTCGATCAACTTCTGATTTGCTTCTTGAATTTCCTGATGTACATTCACGCACTCTCTGATCATCTTGCACAGATGGTTGTATTTAACCTCGATTTCATCCCTCTGGTCGATGACTCTGTGACCTCGAACAGACCCGGGCTGTCCCAACCCAGCATGATCTTCTTCTAGCCAACCTGGATAGTATGAGGTGTAACCAGCATGGTATCTATTAGGCTCTATGGAATCCTTTTCTAGGATGATTTTACTATTCCACCTGTGTTGAGCTTGACATTTGTACGGGCTAACGTTGTCATGGAAATTGGCTCTGACATGACTCATCTTTTCGTTCTTTGGTATGAACTACTTTCACCCTGCCTGTCTCATGACTCAAAGAGGGACATAGGGATAAGATCCCCTTAGACCAATGATTATAAGGAATGGAGCATCCCGAGAGCGGATGATGAACTCTCCAGTGGGGAACCATTTGAACATCCACTGTACCTTGTCTTCTTTCAGATTTTCAAACAACTTTACCCACCCTCTAGCATCTCCCTGCTGAACGACCATATTAGGCATATAGTTCATTCTCTTGGGATGGTGGAAGGCTATATGATCATTCCACGACCTTCGCGGAAGCTCTTGACGATATTGACCCCTTTGGAGATGTTCTATAAGCCAGAGTTGGAATAGTAAGTTGTAACCCTCAAAGTGACTAGCCCCTTGTTGATAGTTTTCCAGGGCTCGGTATATCTCAACAACAATCATGGGCACTATGTTGAAAGGCTGCCCTCCAATCCCTTCCGTTAATGTCTTGGTGACTATCGCTAGTTTGGTATGGATCCTAGCCTTCTTTATAGGAAACACTATCATTTCAAAAAGCAGAACATAAAGACGAAGACCATCCTGTGGATATGCCCTAATGATGTGAGGGCGAATTCATCTGGGTAGGTGCGGTAGGACTTGCTATGGTCGTACCTCTTGTACGGATAGTCGAAAAGAATATAAGAATCCTTCAAACAAGTCAAGTCTGGGTTTTTCTTCAGTCTCATCATCTTGAGGAATCCCCTACCCTTGCGATTTTATGGCATAAGAAAACCCGGAGTCTCCCAAGGAATACCTGCTAACCCTCCTATTTCCTCGAGAAGAAGTGTCATTTCAAGATCCCCAAAGCGAAACACCAATCTATCACTATCCCAGAATAAGGTTGCAACCTCTATGATTTTGTTTTCAGGCTGGATTTTCAAAGGAGAGGGTAAATTCCCCAAATATTTGCAAACGGGAGTACGGTCACTGGAATGAAGGTCTTCCCACCAGCTTAATGACCTTGGGTGAATGTTGGTTACCATGCCGAATTTGGGGATTCTGTGCTTCATTTTCTGCAAAACAAAGCGTTAGTCCCTTACCCCGCCAGACTCGACTATTTAAACCAATAATTAGCATAATGGCATTTAGTTCTCCAAATTAATACACAGAATATGGTGTTGTCTGTTGGGTTCCAAGGAAACCCAATGAACTTTAGACAACGCTATCGTAAAGAGTCATTATGTGGACAGTATAATTGACTCGACTACGTTTGATAGTAATGCATGAACAATTAAATAGAGTAAGGTTTCTATGAGGTATTAGACCGGTACCCTTGAGCGAACAACTAAAGAGGGAAAGGCAAGGAACCGTTGACCGCACCGCTGATCGACTGGTTTTACCACAAATATGTCTTTGCCAAATTTAGGGGGTAATAATATCAGAAGAGCACAAACAACTCATTATAAGCGTTGCTATGGTATTTTTTTGGCACGAGTGGAATATGATGTTGAAGATGCAGTTACAAAAATGAATCAAATTGTCACGTATTTTCATGTTCATAATAATTACAATAATTTCTCAAAACTTACAACGGCGTTGAAGGAAAGCAGTAAATAAAAGCGTTAAAGAAAAAGAAACAAAAACCAAGTCAGTTTCGAATAAAGACATTAAATAAAATAGTAAAGAGCAGTAAAGTCACACATAACATGAAATGATAAAAGCCTAAAGAAATCCCCAGCAGAGTCGCCATGCTGTCGACGCCACCTTTTTCCTCACAAAATTGGGTTTACGACATTTGGGAAGACAACCCTATTCCCATTTGGGATTTGGGTTTTGGATTTGGAGTGTTGCCACCTAATGATTAAGTGCATTAGGACACTAACAGTTTTTGATTTGGAAAACCAGAGTTCGGGTAAGGGCTAGAAATTATCTCGAGGGGTAGGTGTTAGGCACCCCTCAAGATCCACTAGTGTGGTTCCCGGCCAAGTTACAATTGTGACTTTACAAATAAGCAATTAGGGCTCAAATAAAGGAGCTTGCACAGAAGTTTAAACTCTTTTGAGAAAAAGATAATGCAGGATTTCGTGAAGAAGAAAAAAAAGATTTAAATAACTTATAGAGAAAACAAATAAGAAAGCACATAAAGGGATGGGAGTCCTAGGTTTATACATAATATGGATCACCCCACACAACACCCGGTAACTGTTTATACACGTGGTGTTATCGCATGGCCATCATATCCGTATTCTACCCTCCCACCCCATTAAGGTATTAAACGAGGAATGGTCTCATTTCACTTATTGCATGCTATTACCTGCCCCATCCTATCAGTCCCGGACGTACTTAGGACTACTAATCCTAAAGGGTAGGATATTAGGCTGATTGGTTTTGTACTTAGGACATACAAAACACATACTGCATGTTGGGGGGGGGGGGGGGGGGAGGGGAAATCATGTAAAAAACGTAAAGGCCCATGTACACCTCCTTAAACAAAACAAACAAGTAGCATGCCATAAACATAATTAAGGTCTCAAAAGATAGGGGTTTTTCAGCGGTTAGAACTTGGTTTTAGAAATAATGTAGTAATAATAATAGCACGATTCTGGACAGAGATAGGTAACCTTACAGACATAAAAATCAGAAAGCAGTAAAAGTAAAAGTGTCATTTTACAAAAAAATTGTTTTCAGCAGAGTTTTTGTTTTAAGAAAAGGAAAGCTGAGTGAACTTCAGAAGATCTCAACACGACAGGGAATTGCAAAGTTATAACTTAAGGGAGTTGATTTGTTTTAGACTAATAAAAATACAATCGATCACTTCTCAACTAGCCTAAGGTTTTCCTAGGCATCGTTATATATTAACTGATTATTAGAAGATGAACACTCATATCATAATTCTGATTCACGCGTGATAAGCTATTTGTAAAAAAACATTTTAACCCACTTAGCCATATTTAACAAAGTCATTAGCTAAACAGGAATCAATTACTGCAATTCGAACGAGAAGTCCTAAAGGCAGGATATCTAATGCACATAAGAATTCCTAAAAACATAATTTCTAATATGCCAATGCAGTAATGACAAATTGTTGGTTTGTTGTTAACTGCTTATTGATTATTAACTGATCATGGTTACAAGGTGAGCGTAACGACAAAATAAAAATAAGGAACCTAAAGCAGGATTTCTAATAAATGAGATGCATGACCTATACTGGTTGTCTATTGCGCAAATAGTAGATAAAATCCTATAAGCATGTTTTCTACCCATATTCACTATTCACCCCAATTGCCTGTTTAAAAAATTATTACAAACCAATAGCATGTGAATTACAATATAAAAAAATAAGAAGCTACGCTATAGGGAGCCTTCAATCAGGCCCAATCTTCCAACCTCAACCCCTTCGAGTTCATAGCCTTTGCAATTGTCTAGGTGTGGCAAAGCTCCCTAGGGCCCCCATTGAGTCCCTGGCCAATACCAACACCGAGACAATTTAGAAAATTGCAGTATATGTGCAGTGGAATGCCAGCCTTATGTGTCAAAGTTTAGTGGGTACTTAGAGGTACCTAAAACAATGCTCACACGAAGGGGGAAGAACCTATTTCCTAAGAGCAGTGAGAGTACTTGGTATGATTTTTAAAAGGAATCGAGTTTGAAAAAAAACAGTTTGAAAATGATCCAACAAGAATCAGTTTTTTTAAAAAGAAAATAGTAGAAGAGTCTAACATTCTTGAAAGGGAGGTGAGTAGAGCAAACTCAGAACTGAAATATCACACATGGTTCAGGGAAGCAAACACAAATGGGGGAAAGGGGAAATGAGGACAGATAATTCACATATAAGGACAGATTTTCACATACGCTGACATCAAAGAAAGCGTAGCATGGGTTGAACAGTCATAACACATCACAAAGTGTCCGTGCCAAAGGCTTAACAAACTTAAATTGAGGGATGCCAAACAAACTCACACATCATGCTCAGGGAAGGGGTTCAGGATTACTTAATAGCTAGGGAGGTCATGATTACATGTTGATAATACACTAGGAGTAAGGAAAAGTTGTAGCAAACAAGTAAGGGAAACAGTAGACATGCTGAATTGAGGAAAGGGTAATCACATGAATGAACTAGCAAGCAGACATGCTAATTACACTGTAAAAAGCAGAACCATAAATAGAAGCATTAAAGAAATAAGAGGAAGTGCAATATCAATAAAAACATTTTGCTTTTGGCTGCTGTATATCAAATAGAAGACATACCAGTAAGAGAGCAAAAGCAGAATGCAAAGACAAATGAGTGACCTATATTAGCCTTGGCTTTCAGCCGGCTAATAACAAGCAGGAGCAGAGTATAGCAATAGAGAAGAAGAGCAAGAGAGAATGCGGATTTTAAAGTATTTAGTGATATTTAAGTCAGAAGACCCTCCTTCTTTTTGTAAAGACCTAGGGTATTTATAGTTGAGAATAGGGGTGAAATAAGGTAAAAATCACAGAATTATGTTTATTAAAGAAATTAAAATCAATTAATTAACGAATCAAGAACGACCCCCATTAATTAAGGGAATCAAAATCAAACAAAGAGATTCAGCAGCATATAAGGCAAGTAGGGAAAATCAGTGTAAAGTTAAATAAGGGAAGGAATCGAGGCTCAGTACCGCAACTAGTTGCCAATTAAGAAAAAATTTAGAAAACTCCTAATTAACGAAAGGGTTAAAAAAACAGAGTACTATAGCAAATAAGGTAACAAGACCAATCAATTTCAACGGGCAAGTTTAAAAGAAAGTTCTTTGAATTACCAATAAATCAAGGAAAATCAGAATCAATCATGTGAAGTCATGATTCTACATTTTTATCATATAAATAGAGGTGAATGAACACAAGTAGCAAGCCAAAATTAGCTACATACACAGAAGGGGAACAAGAGATGAGTAAACACAATCACTCAGAGCTTCGTGGAAACAAACAAGTCATACTCGAAGCACGGTGATCGTGAAGTATTAAAAAGAGTCAAGCAAATAGGCTAGCAGACAGAACCAATGTAAGAAAAATCAGGCTGATACACGAAGAAACAAACTAACACATAGAGACAAGGCGAAGAAAATTAGTCTAACACGTATAACCAAGGCAAAGAGACATGACAACACCCTTAATCGAACAAGTAAACATTTTAGAAATTAGTTGTTTCTTAGCAGAGTCAAATTAAAAGAGTAGGAGCATAGAAATTAGTTACAATAAACAAAGAAGAGGTTTTTAACCATAAAGAGAATCAGTCAAAGCATGCATAAAGAAATCTAAGAAAACCCTAATTTTCAAGGAGAGTAAAAAAAATTATTCAAGGTAAAAGGTTTTTCGAAATGAACTCGAAAATAAGCAGAACGTAGAGGAAAACATGAAAATATCATGAGAATAGCACTGTTTTGAGAGGTTCGGGAGAGCTGGGGTTTCAAAAGGGGAAACCCTAATAGAAGCAGAGAAAACCTGTTGAAACCTCAAAGATCGTAATAGATGGGGCGTGATTTCGCCTGAAATCACATCGGAGAACTTGCAAATGGCAGAACCCAAAACCCTAGGTCTCAATCGCCATAGTCCATAAGCCCCGAAGGTCCCAGAGGTGGTGCACAGGATGGTGAGAGGCCCATCGAAGCCCTAAGGTTGAAGGAAGATGGTTGGAGATGGTCGGAAATGGAATAGGTGAAGCCTTCAGGGACTGATTCGCATGGTGGGGGTTTTCGGGTCCCAAAAATAGAGAGAAACGGTGGTCTAAGGTGTCATGGGGGTTGATGGTCGAATGGGGTGAGATTGGAGGTGGCCGAAGAGGTGGTGGAGTTAATCGGAGAAGAAGAAAGAACCAGAAGTTTCTAGAGAGAAGGGAGAGGGAGAGACGATATAGAGAGAGGGTCTAAGAGAAAGTGAGGGGCTTTGGGGGGGGGGTATACTAGATTTAATTAGGGTAATTAAATCCGGGTCGTTGATCTCATTTGATCAACGACTCAGATTAAAGTGGATTGGACTAGGTTGTTTTGGGGATTGGGCTGGGTTGGCTTAAAATAGGGTATTGGGCCATTTAAAAAAAATATGATAGGGGTATGGCCAATTTGGCTATAATTGTAATAAATAAGGCTGTTTGTTAAATAGCCAATTTTTCCCTTTTATTATTTTATCCAGTAGAAATAATGATTTTAAAACCAAATTAAAAGCACTAAACTAATAATATATAAATGTTAATCTAAAAATATTGGAAATAATTTTATAATTTCAAAATGTTATTAATCGTAATATAGGCTATAATTGCAATTTTATGCAATTTAGCTCAAAAAATATCAAATAACTTTATAAAAATATGCAAAAAATCCCCCTAATTATATGTTGGTGTAAACATGAGAATGAAATAAATCATTCACCAAAAATGCTAGTTTGGGAATAATTATTGAATTTTGTAATATAAAACTAGAGAATAAACTAATTTTAAAAATCTTTAAAAAATAAAGAAAAATATACAAACATTTAGGCATGCTTATATGTGCATGTACATGCTATTTTGAGAATATTTTGAGTATAAAAAATATGTAGGGAAAATTTGGGTATCAACATCTAGGGAGTCTGTAGGTTGATTGTCCTTCCTCAAAGTTAGGTAGAGCTGCCATTCAGATCATTTCTAGGTCTTAACCTTTTAGAATGAACCCGCTCTGATAAAAATTGATGGTTTATATGAGTCCACCAAAAAATAGAGTACCTGGTCTTCTATGAGTTTCCACTGAAAAATCTAATGAACCAAATTACATAGAGATCTGGTCCTATATCAGTTCCCTTAGTTCTAACTACTGAACCAATATGTAAATGAGACACAGGATTTTTACGTGAAAAACTCCCAACTCACGCGATTAAAAACTACGACCTACCCTTGTAGGATTTCAACTTCACTACTGAGCAATCTTTAGATTATAACCTATTGTAACCTAGGAATTAACCTCTTAATCACTCACTAACTTGTGACTACACTATTATAAGCCACTTTGTAATAACTCTATTACAAAAACTTCAATCAATCTAACTTGTAATACATTTATCACAATCCACTTTGTCACTCACGAGTTACAAAGACTTTAACCACTCACTAACTTGTAACAACACTATTACAAGATACTTTGTAATAACTCTATTACAAAGACTTCACAACTCGACTAACTCTAGCTAAGACACAAACACTAGGGTTTATGATTTACAAAGGGTCTCCTATACAATGCTTCTAACTAAGCTCAGTACGAGTTACAAATGAAGAACAAACATAAAGACTCAACAAACCTAAGAACATAAGATATCTTCAATCTTTGGATCTAGTCCTTGAGGTTGCAACAAATTTGTTCTTGAGAGAGATGTTTCTAGAACTTGAAAGAATATCACTAAAAATGCTCAAAAATTGTCTTGTGTCTTGCATTAGGTTGTTATACTACAAAACATCAATTCACAATGGTGATGTCGATTCTTGGTTAGTACATGGCTCTTCCCAATGGTAAGTGACTGTTATGCTGTCTACTACACTGTCGCATATACAGTTGCAGACAGTCACTTTTTGCAGTTGGTTTCTAGTTGTATAGTTGACCTATATTTCTATCAGGTGAATACCAAGGGACAAGGTCACTAATCTAGTTCTTGTGAATCCAAAGGTACACTGCCCAGATTATCTTGAGTTGATTAACATGAATTATTGTACCAGGCATGCTGCAGGTCCTTTATCTAGTTCTATACATAAAGTTTGTTAGATCATCAAAACATAGATTAAAAGACCTTAAGTCCATCAGTTGGTTTCTGGTGCCTCGATTGTCCTACACGATCGCGAATATGGGTACCCGATCGGGTATAAAAAGTTTGGAGATGGGGCATTTTCTTCATCGTTGTCATGATAGGGTGGCCACTTTTGTATTAGGTCATGTGGGTTACTATCCGTATTTGTACCTGAGGAACTGCGGTCACAAAGGATTTAGATTTGGTAGCAGGGATCTGGAGAATTCGACAACGCGATTGCGAATTGTGAGTCGCATTCGCGTAGATTTGGCATTAGTGGTCATTGCATTCGTGCGAGGTGTATCGCGAAGGCTTGGGGGCAGATTATTTTTGTTCATCATGAATACGATGGATTTTCCACGTTAACCTTAGAGGAATGCGTAGGAAAAATTATAAAGTACTTTATTTCGTGGGTTTTGGCCATTATCGCATTTTTAGAGCTATGAAGCTCGCATTGAGGTGATTCTTGAAACGGTATTCACCATATGAATTGGGATAAGTGTTCTCTACTCATTTTTGATTTTATATCTTTAATCTAAAGTTGTATTTGGCATTTTATTGAGGGTTCTAAAAGAGAAAATTTGGGAGTTTTAGCCTAAAGTTTCATAGAGTGAGTTTTTGAGTTTTGAACATTGATTTGAAGTTGAATTTGAGTGAAACTCGTATGGTTGGAATCATAATTGAACGTTTTTCCTGATTTTATGAGTTTTATCGGGTTCCGAGGAGCGAGCCCAGGTGGACTTTTTGGTCCATTTTGGGCTTTTGATTAAGGATTAGACCTTTATCATTTGGAATTATTCCTTAGGCATTAATTGATGTATTTTAGTTGCTTTTAGCTTTTTGAGTCGTTCAGAGGTAGGTACATGTGGGATGTATTTGTGGAGCATCGTTTGGCTTGCTTGGTATTGGATCTGGCTTGTTCGAGGTAAGTAACACTTCTAAACTTGGTATTGCGGGTATGAGACCTTGAATTACATGTTATGTGTTTGGTTTTGAGGTGAAGTACATGCTAGGTGACGGGCTTTTGGGCATGCACCATGTGAAATTTTAATCTGTTATCCCCGTGGTACAATGTAGTTACCTGATCTTATCTGTATGCATGAAATCTCTACGTACTAAAACTATTGTGCTATGATCCATGTTAGAAACCATGTCCAGGTTACATGCTTATTCTATTGGGACCTACCGAGGTCATATTGTTGTTGAATTATTTTCTTAAATTAAAATTTCATACTTAGTTATGTTCATTCATTACATATCATATCTCAGTTTCTGTTGCTATATATTGACACATTATATCATCATTTGTTGATAGTTTCATGGCATAGTGATCCCGAGAGACTGGAGAGACTGATGATTGTGTGAGGCCAAGGGCCTGAGCTAAGAGTGATACATGTATATATGTGGATCGAGTTGCATGCCGCAACGAACCTTATGGCTGTATGTATGTGGATCGGGTTGCACACTGCAACAAGTAATATGGATATATATAGGATCGGGTTGCACGTCATAGCATATATCATTGATTTATGCCATAATTGTCTTGATATAGTGCTTGGTCTAAAGGAGCCCTTCCGGAGTCTACACATAACCCGAATGAGCACGGTTGATGTATGCTGAGGGATGTATCTTGCCTGGGCATGGATATTTGGGGATGGATCTTCCCCGTGCTGGATTTGCCTTATATCGTACTAAGTGACTAACTGGAAAGTACTATGCATATATTCTAATTGATCTTCCATGGGTTAGATTAACCATGTAAAGTACTGAGTGACTGAGCATATCGAGTGATTGAGCATGATAAGTGAAAAGTGTGAGACAGTCATATTGAGTAATCTGAGAGTGTGAGTACATGAGACCATCTCTAAGATACATTACACCATCATGCACACATGACATACATGTATAGAGATGTATTTTCCTCATGTTGTACGGTATCCAGTCATTTCTGACTTCTCACACATGTTGACATATAGGCATAGAGATATTTTTTCCTCATGCCATTTGAAATCAAACATTTACCTGTTGAATTTTTTTTTTGGAAAAATTACAATGTTAAACTTACTCATACTTTTAGGAATTTTAGTAAAAGATTTGGATTTGCACTCACTTCCTTGAAAAGCAGACCTATTTTCTGGAATTGTGAAAGAGCTAGGCATTTTATCCTGAATTACTTCTTTTATTATTGTCATTATGTTGTTATGAACTGTTGTTGTTTATTGGTGTCAAACTCTGACTTATGTCCCAGCTCGTCACTACTTTCAACATATAATTAGATTTGTTACTTATTGAGCACATAAGGTCGGTTGTACTCATACTACACTTCTGCACCTTGTGTGCAGATGTTGGATGTTTATATTGCTATGCTCGACACGAGCTAGAATTATAGAAGTACAGGCGTTCTGGTTGTAGCTACCTCTTTTTCATGGTAGCCTTAGATTCATAAAGATCTGTTTATCTACATTTTGAACAGATGATGTATTTATTTCATACCAACTTTGTAAGTTCTAAACTTTGAAACTCATGATTTGTACTATCATTCCTTGGGAAATGTATAAGATTCAGATAATTTCTTCTACTTAATTGTCTATTAACTTCATTAGAATTGGATAGTGGTTAATTTGCTAACCTAGCGGGATGTATTAGGTGACAACACGATTAGTTTGATTTTGGGTCATGACAAGCTGATATTAGATCTCTAGGTTCATAGGTTCTACAAGTCATGAGCAATGTTTAGTAAAGTCTTGAGGACCAGTATGATGACGTCCATGCCTATCTTCGAGAGGCTATAAGGTATTTACGATAAACTTCCCATCTTTCTTTCCTTATCGTGTGGTATTAATTCAGCTAGAAGCGCAACTCTTTGAATTCCTTCCACACATTCGTATGCGCATATGAGCGCTCGGTATCAATTGTACATCACCAGCTAGTAATTCCATGGATGAGGTCTAAGATGTGATTTCTGTATGCTGATGAAGGGCTAGTTTGGAGGACTTGAGGCTGGCTTTTCACGGTAGCTTGAGCATGGGGATTTCGGTTGTGTGAGCATGTGATTTAGAACTTATATGTCCGGTAACGTCCGTATGAGTGGAATTTGTGACTAGATGAGTGGTTGGATGGCTATATGACGAGTATGATATGGCTGCAGGATATGTTTAGATATATCGAATATGACGAGAAGAGTTTGCTTGTGATGTAAAATAAAGGACTCTTAGGTGCTTGATTTTTCTAGCAACAACCACCCTACTCCTTTGGGGTAGGGGTAAGATCTGCGTATACACTACCCTCTCTAGACCCTACTATTGGGATTTCACTAGGTTGTTTTTGTTGTTGTTGTAGGTGTTCGATTTTTGTCTTAATGTGATATATAGTCTCAAGCATGAGTGTATTGGAGGATCTTTCATGTTGTTTAATTGTGGAATGAATTAGTTTCTCATGTCTTGTTGATGAGTTCAAAATCAAGAAGATTAAGGTATTGCATAGTGGTTGTAATTGTGGAAGGGTATAAGGAATATCAGTTTTAGGCAAAGTAGGTGGGTTATCTCCTTCGGGGGTCTTGGGGTTATGTGATCCCTATATTTTTTTGTATAGAATTCTTCTTTACAAGTGAATTAATGTGTTGCAATTTGAGTTTAGATCGCTTGTGGAAGTTGGTTTGACTGTTACAAGGATGAATGTAAGGTTTACGAATAATTTGAAGTATTAGATGGTTTGTGTTACAGGAGCTCATGGAGGATTTAGTTAAATCTCACTACGTACTGTTGTATTAATTGAGTATGGGAATTGTGAGTTATTATGTGTTTTCATCTATGCCTTTGGGCCAAGTAGGGGAGTCTTCTATCGATGATTTGATTTCATGGTTATGTGTTGTATCGGTTTCTGTCAAAAGCATACTTGTGGATCGGTTATGACTTGCAAATGTTGGTTTGAGGATGAATTAAGCAAGGGAATTTTCGGACGCATGATGGTGGGAAACACTGAATGATTGAGTTGTTATTCGTAAAGGATGTAGTGCGCATGAAGTAGGATTCACTTGGTTTCTTAGAGGTGTGGATTATTTCTTAGGGTGTTGGTTTGCTAATAGGGCACAGGTCTTTAGTCTATTTGGTTGGTTTAATTGATATTTGAGCAGAGTAGAAGACTCTCGCGAAGGTTCTAATGGGTTCAATATTAATAGGTAGCAATTGAGAATTTTCTAGTTTTTTATATGGCTAGTATCTGAAATTTACATTAGATGGTGTCGAGGCTTGTGGTATTTGATTATACATTTCAATATCAAGAAGGTGAAGGAACCCGTTTTAGGTTCACATGAGGTCTCTTTAGAGTGGGTGTATTGCTTGTGGTGATTTGTGGTGATTAAGGGGGAATTCAACGGCTTATGGGCCTTAGGGCTGTGTGGTTTTATGCTAGGACATCGTGGGGTAAGGTTTGGTTAAGGATTGTAGTGTTCTAACAAGGAGAAATGTCATCTTGAGGGTAATACAGAAGGAATTCGGAGAAAATAGGACATCTTGGTAGTAGATTGGATCGGCATGCTAATGGATGTGATCGGTTCTTTGGGTGATTATGATGTGGCAAGGTTCTACGTGTGTTTTGTGGCAACACTCTTGGGTTTGGCAACTTGTGTGTCTTGGTTGAGTTAGAGAGATTCAGTTATGATGACTTGGTAATGTGCAAAGTAGTTTCAAAGTGTTCTCAATGATTTCTACCACATTTCGAGGTGTATAATTCCTACTAACATGAGGAACATGTTGCGTACGGTGATTTTCTCTTGGATGAGATCAAATGGATGTTTTCTAGCCGACCGGGCATGTATTCTGTTTTTAAAATAGAGTTTATTACAAGGTTCTCGTACTTTTTATATGATGCCATGATAGATGCGGTATGTTAGGTCATGATTTAGTTTTGAAGGGAAAGTCATAAATTCTCAGACAACATGGACGGTTTCAAATGTCTAGATAAATTTCATTACTACTTGGTATTGCTTGGGAAGGGTGCGCATTTTAGAAGGCAGATTATGTTTAGACTTGCGGATACTTCATTACGTATTGTTGTACCTGCCTGGTTGATCGGCTGCTGATATTCAGATTTCTTGCTATGTGTCACGGGAGAATAATAGAAGTATTACTCATGGGATGATCGTATATGAGAGATGTGTTTGAATTTCAGGAGGTGGAGTTGGGTTCACACATGGTGATTCGTGTGTTCTATGGATTTGGAGACTTCAAGTTCTCAGGAGTAGATAGTTTCTTGGTTGTGAACTGTAAAGATGTGGCCAAAGCTAGCCAGATGATAGTATATGTTATGGTTAGGTCATTGTGGACCTTTGGAGGGTTAATTATCTATTTGTAGCTGACCAGGGTTGATTTGGGGGCCCATTGGTCGGCCTAATGAGGAAGTGGATTCTATAGCAGGTCGGATTGGTTAACATTGTAGTGCTATTATTAAGAGATGTGTCATTCGGTTAGAGTTGAGCTTATTCATGCCTTGATATGTTCCGTGAGTTACCCTTCTGTGCCACGAAGGGTTGTGATTCATTGGTCATATGCACGCGTCGAATGGTTCTATACGGGCCTTATGTTGGAATTTGATAAAGAGGGGTATTAGGGTGTTGAATGATTGATTTCACATTGATTATGTCCTTTTTGGACTATGGTATTGAGTTATATGCTTCTTAATGGTTATGGTCATGCACCTAAGCTACTACACATCAAATTGCGCTTGATTGTTGATTTTGAACATTTTGACTTGAGGTATTTCATATGGAATAGTGATTGGATGGGGTCACGCATTGCATCGAAGTTATGTTGAGATATGATCCTTTGTGTTATTTTCCCTGTTTGAGACCTTTGAATTATTGCGTATTGGTGCATGGATTGCACTGTTTGTGGCTCTATGTACTATTGATATGGCATGTTAGCAGAGTAGTTGGTATTTGATAAGATGAGGTCGTTCGATCTCGGATGGGTGCTATCAGATTTGATTGCGGTATATTTGGAAGGATAATATCGAAAGTCGGGTTAGAAATTTCTATAATTCTGGTCGAAGGAGAGGGAGCTCCATGACTATTTGATCTAATGAGTGGTTATGAGTTTTTGCATGTTCCTTCCATCATCTACAGTATACAAAGGTTTGAAAAGGAGGTCTTGTTTGATATAAGGTTTATTAGCGGTATTGGGTTGCCATGAGCAGCTACTGTGATTAGAAATCATTACTATGAGTATTTGAGTTACGTGGTATATCATGTTATTGTATCATGGGCTGTCGTTTACGCTCGATGCAGTTTATTTAGAATTATGTAGTGTGTAGGCATAAGATTCGGGTCTCGTGGGAAATTTTTTATGTTAGAAATTGGATTATGTGGTTTACGAGCTGAGGTTGAAGTAATGATCGTCGATATGTTGAGTTGTCGGGCCTGTATGAGATAGGATGATTTGGGATCACCCTAGAGTATGTTCATGTAAGGTTACAACATAATTTGATGGCCTTGGAACAAGCTTTAGCACATTCGAGGATGAACGCATATTTAAGTGGGGGAGGATGTAACCACCCGACTGGTCGTCTTAAGCATTATCACTTCACTCGGTAGTTTACGGGCATCGGTAGCTCCGTACGGTGTATTATAACATATTATAATCATCACTTTAGTTTTGAGGATATTAAGAATCGATTTTGAAGAATGAGTTTCATGGTTTAAGCTTTAAGTTGGAAGATTTGACCAAGTTTGACTTTTTAGAATTTGCCTCCCATTAGGGTTATAATGGTTCCAATAGGTCAGGATAGTGATTGTGGACTCGGGTGTAAGCTCGAGTTTGCATTTAGATGTTTGTAGAAGGTTTTGACACAAATTGGGGAAAGTGGGAAATTTGAAAGTTTTGAAAGTGTAAGGCCCGGTGAAAATTTGTGCTCAAAGCCTAGTACTTCATAGTGTCAAGTTTCGTATACATGTTGGGAATGTGTAAAAATTATTCACGGTGAACTTGCGAGCTGCAGTTCGAACCCTTTTTACTGATTTTGCACTTAAAAATCAAGAATCAAAATTTTCTAGAAAGTTTCCATTATGCGGTCACAGATCAGGTATGCGGATCGCATTTCTACCACAGAGTTAATCAGAGAGTTAGTCGAAATTGATGCTAAAATTGCGGTCTATTATGTGATCGCATAATCAATATACGGACCGCATAATCGTCGCATAAATTCCTCAAGGATTTGTGAAGGTCAGTTCTGCGATGCATTATGCGACCGCAGAACAGGAATGCGGACCGCTTTCCCTTCGCACACCCAAGCAGAACCACTCAGGGTTTTGGGGCACTTCTACGGTCCAATTTGCGGACCGCATTTCAATTCTATGACCGCAAAGTGCGACCGCGGATCTTGCTCGGGCTTCTATTTTTCTAAAATTTAAACCCGACACCTTTTTAATAAAACACCCCAACCCCTAATTTTTAATGATCTTCTGAACAAAATAAAAGAGAGGGAAGAGAGGGTTCTTGAGAGAGAAAGTAATCTTCATCAATTTTATTCTTCAAAACTATCCGGGCTGGGAAAATTCAAAGTGATTGCCCTCATCCCCATTCTTGCAGGTAAAATACCTAACCCTTTTCCTTGATTTTCAGGTTTAAACTAGGGGGGGATTCTCATGCATTGATTCTTGAAATTAATGGTTGAAATTGTACATGCATGCCTTCTTAAAACCTAAAACATAGCAAGGGGAAACTAGGTAGAGATATAGATCTGCAAAAGAAGGGTTGATAACCTAAATAAGTTTGAGTAGCATTTGTGAACCCCAATTCTAAGTCATGTGTATTAACTTGTGCACTAGATTGACGTTGGTAGATTATTTGGTGAATTGAAAATAGAAGTTAAAAAGGGAATTCGGCTCCAGGTATGTATGGCTAACTTTGACCTTTGTAAAATCACCTTGTTTGGTGTAGGAATGTTTGGTATGTGATATCTATGTGAATTAATTGTGAAATTCGTGCGATTGGTATGATTGTGAATGTGATATGTGGTAAGAGCTGAGGAACAAATGATGGAAGGAAACCGTACATGATGCAACTGGAATAACTGTGATAACAACATCTATGGCTTATTGTGGGCAACTATCGTTGTGACATAAAACGCATGTGAGTTGTTGAATATGATGGAAATAGTATTGATGGTTACGGAAATACTTATATACTGTTATTGTTACTTCTCAAGAAGTGTTGTTGTTGATCTTTGTTAAATGTTCATTTTTGTTGTGTTGTTTGTGAATTGTAACTGTACCTCGGGATTGGGTTACGTGCCGCAACACGAAGTTATAAAGTGTGGGTTGTGGTGATAAGGGTGGCCGAGGTAAAGGGTGGCCGAGGTAATAAGGGTGGAAAGTGATCGAAATCACTATTGAAATAAAAATATGAGAAAATTATGAAATTATTGATGTGGAAATGTGGATGGGGAAACAAGAGAGATTGTAAACTTGTTTGGCTTGATTGTTCCTTCCTTGTGCATTTGATTATTGTTTCTATTACTGTTACCTACTTGTATATGGTTTGAGCTTACTTGGAGCAAAGTTTGTTCATACATACCAGTACAATTCAAGTGTACTGACGTCCCTTTTGCCGAGGGCGCTACATCGTGTTATGATTGTAGGTGGATCCATAGCAGGTACTCCAGTCCACCGACCATAGCTCCTCATCACTTCCTGTCAGCTGAATTGGTGAGCCCCTTTCCTTTCGGGGCCCTGCGTGGCTCATGCCGGTTCTGTTTTGGGATCTTGATTTGATATTTGTATAAGGTATAGCCGGAGCCTTATTACCGGTGAGTATTGTATCATCCTTTTTCATGTTTAGAGGCTCCATAGACAGGAAATGTGGGTCATGAACTTATGTGATATGTATCTTGTATGTTGGTCTATGTAAAATGTAAACCACGCTATGAATCATGTACTGTACGTATGTTTTGTAATAAATAGGTGTTTTAATTGTAAATGGTTATTTAATTTGGCTAATAAAAAATGAAAAAAATCAGGGTTAACACGTGGGGTAGGTAAGGCACCCAGGTCCGCTTGACTAGGGCTACCCGGTCGAGCGCCAGTCATGTCCCTAGAAATTGGGGCGTGACAAACTTGGTATTGGGCCTAAAGTTTTAAAAGAGTCCTAGGATGTCTCGGAGCCGTGCCTAGTAGATCCCTTCTTATCGGTGTGTTGTCGACCACTTCTACAAGTAGGGGGCTACACGGGCATTTAGGAAACTATACTCTTCTTTGTTATTCCATATCGTGCGGTGAAGTGAAACGTGAAAGTATTTACGTCTAACTCGTGCTTTGTTACGAAATTTTCATAAATGGCACCTAAGAAGAAAGCTAGACTCGGCCTAGGGGCCGACACTAGCCCAAGTGCGGCCGCGAATCATGTACTTGATGCCATGGGTGAGAGTGACTCCCCGGCCTCGAATCTATCCAGCCCATCTATTCCAGATCCAAGCATTCCTGTTCCAGCTGCGGCAGAGGGTGCCACCATCTCTCCCGCCGATATTCCAAATCCTGATACTGTTCCACCTTCCGGTCCCGGGGTTTCTGATGGGGACCTCAGAAGAGCCATCCGTATGTTGACTTAGTTAGTGGCCGCCCAGGCCCAGAGATCTTATGATGCCCCTGTGTCCTCCAGCGGACAGGGAGATTCCGCCAGCTCCAGAGTCCACCAGTTTCTGCGATTGGCCCCTCCAGAATTCACAGGCACAAACCCAGAGGCTGATCCACAAGATTTCCTTGATGAGATATATAATACCCTTCGAGTGATGAAGGCTATAGAGATAGAGGGGGTTGAGTTGGCTTCATACATGTTGAGAGGAGCAGCGCGTTCGTGGTTCGAGATGGACTAGATCACAAGATTTAGCGTAAATTCTGTTGTAGGTTAGTATAATTCAGTCTCAAAATTGTCATTTTTTAGGATAAGACTTGATTTTGATTTTCAGGAACTTCCTAGATAATAGGATGTAGTTTTACGACCCTCTTAGATAACATGACTTAGCAAAACTAATAACCTTAGAAGATATAACTTAGGTTTATAATTGTCGTTCAATTAAGAGTTGTCCGGACCTCCCTGGATAATAGGACATAACTTTCAAATTCATAATAATAGTTGGTAGAATGATTCAGTTTAATACTCACCTATGTGCCCAGCTACAAAACTGGGGCAGAAAATTTCCTTTGTTTTTTCTATTTTTGTTGGAATAAGGTACCCGCTTGTAGAACAGGGAGAAAAAGTTCAAATTCAGCAGTCATGAGCCTGCCTGGAGAACAATGGAGTGCATTTCAAGTTAGCAGTCAGGAGCCCACCTGGAGAACAAGGGAGTACAATTCAAGTCAGCAGTCACGAGCCTGCCAGGAGAACAAGGGAGTACAATTCAAGTTAAGTAATCAGGAGCCCCCCTGGAAAGCATGGGAATACATTCAAATTCAGCAATCAGGAGCCCACCTGGAGAACAAAGGACTACATTTCACTTTAGCAGTCAGGAGCCTGCCTCGAGAACAAGGGAGTATAATTCAAGTCAGCAGTCAGGAGCCCGCCTGGAGAACAAGGGAGTACAATTCAAGTTAAGCAGTTAGGAGCCCGCCTGGAAAGCATGGGAATACATTCAATTTTAGCAATCAGGAGCCCGCTTGGATAGCATGGGAATATATTTTAAGTTTAGCAGTCAGGAGCCCACCAGGATAGCATGGGAATACATTTCAAGTTTAGCAGTCAGGAGCCCTCCTGGAGAGCATGGGAATACATTTAGAGTTTAGCAATCAGGAGCCCGCCAGGAGAGCATGGGAATACATTTCAAGTTTAGCAATCAGGATCCTACCTGGAAAGCACGGGAATACATTCAAGTTTAGCAATCAGCAGCCCGCCTAGAGAGCACGGGAATACATTTCAAGTTTAGAAATCAGGAACCCGCCTAGAGAGCACGGGAATACATTCAAGTTTAGCAATCAGGAGCCCGCCTGGAAAGCACAGGAATACATTCAAGTTTAGCAATTAGGAGCCCGCCTGGAGAGAATGGGAATACATTTCAAGTTTAGCAATTAGGAGCCCGTCTGGAGAGCATGGTAATACATTCAAGTTTAGTAATCAGGAGCCCACCAGGAAATCATGGAAATACATTCAAGTTTAGCAATCAGGAGCCCGCCTGGAGAGCATGGGAGTACATTTCAAGCTTAGCAATCAGGAGCCCGCCTGGAGAGCATGGGAATACATTCAAGTTTAGCAATCAGTAGTCCGCCTAGAGAGCATGGGAATACATCTCAAGTTTAGCAATCAGGAGCTCG
This sequence comes from Nicotiana glauca, assembly GCA_026770625.1. Taxonomy (NCBI): domain Eukaryota; kingdom Viridiplantae; phylum Streptophyta; class Magnoliopsida; order Solanales; family Solanaceae; genus Nicotiana; species Nicotiana glauca. Next base: position 121,461 of record MU676406.1, read on the forward strand.
CCTGGAGAGCATAGGAATACAATTCAAGTCCAGCAGTCAGGCGCCCACCTATAGAGCACGGGAATACAATTCAAGTCCAGTAGTCAGCTGCCCACCTAGAGAGCACGGGAATATAGTTCAAGTTTCAGCATTAGGCATCCACCTGGAGAGCAAGGTAATATAATTCAAGTTTCAGCAATCAGGCGCCCACCTGGGGAGAAAGGGAATACAATTCAAGTTTTAGCGGTCAGGCGCCCACATGGAGAGCGCGGGAATACAATTCAAGTTCAGCAGTCAGGCGCCCACCTGGAGAGTATGAGAATACAATTCAAGTTCCGAAATCAGGCGCCCACCTGGAGATCATGGGAATACAGTTCAAGTTCAGCAATCAGGCACCCACTTGGAGAGCACGGGATTACTGTTCAAGTTTTTGGCAATTAGGAACCCACCTGAAGAAAAGGAAAAGCATCTTAAATTACAATTCAAGTCAGTAACAAAAGAAGCTCGCTACAAGAATACGGGTCAACAGTCCGAGGTGGTCAACAAAAGTTAGTCACAGTAAAGGAAAAAAGAGAAAGGCAAGAAGTTAATCCAAATGCAGAAGTTGATGGAAGATATGGGTTGCTCAAGACATGGCCGAGGTCACAAGAACTGCACGCCTGGTCTTGATCTGAAAAGCTGAGGAAGGATGAACTAGCACCTACAACTAGCAAGTATCAAGGTTCAAATCTAAAGTCTGCATGAAGAACCACTCAATACTCAAGACCAAGCTTCAGAAGACTTATAGATATGAATCTTGTAACTCGTAGTTAACAAGCTTAGTCAGTATTTGTCATTTCTTTTGATTTTGATGTAATAACAGGACTGCCGACCGGAACCTCGGTGGAACGGCACCTCGACCGGCTATTCACCTCAGTATACTCCATTATCCCACTCACGTCTGAACTACACTAACCTGATTCCTTTAATTCCAAGTATATGTAGGCAACCTTGGAAGCAAAGTTCGGTCAAATCTTTCAAAAATACTTCCCACGGAGTATCCAAACGGGCAAAAATCACTCGTATCCTCTCACTTTATCTTTTCATGAAAACTCTTCGTGTTTCCGAGCAAAGAGGGGCAGCTGTGAGCACGTGATTTTTTTCCTATATGAATTACTCCCATAAAATATCAGAAAATAATTTTTCCCAATTTTTTCAATTTTATAGGATTTTTTAGGATTTTTGTTAATTTATTTGCATTTTTTGTGCATATTTATCTTCCATTAAAAATCAGAAAAATACCAAAAAATATCATGCATTGCATTTAGAGTTTGTGTTCATATTTTGGGATTAGATAATTAATTAATTGCTTTGTTAAAAATGAAAATTACAAAAATGGCTGATTTTTATTTTATTAGCTTTTAATTTTGGATTATTAAGTTTTCTCTTTAAATTTAGGATCAACTAATTTTTATAAATATTATGATTAGATAATTAGCTTAATTTTATAATTTAATTTAATTTAATTTAGGTTTTTAATTAAATAAAGAAAGAAAAAAGAACAACAAAAAGAAAAAGAAATTGAAAAAAAGCTTGTTTTAATTTGAATTGGGCCAAACACTTTAAAAGCCCATATTTTTCCCTAACCCAACCCAAACAAGGTCGATTCAACCCAATACCCAATACCCAACCCTAAGACCAAGATCTATAAACCTATACACAAAAATAATGCTGAGGGGGAGGACACTGAAAAAAAGTTGCGCCGATACACAAGACCCTCTAAAAACATCATCTTCTTCTCAGCCATTTTTATGGCTTATCAAGCAAATTATAATGACCATCTGTGACCAGAACTAGGCGATTCCAGTAGCCAACGGACCCCTTCTTAAAAAAGAACACCCCTGAACGAAAAATCACCATCTTCCTCCTCCAAGATTCACTGGCGGAGGTCATTTCCGACCTGCCAGCAATTTTAAGATGTTGGCATTCGACCAGTGGTAAAATGCTGCCGAAGCAGCTGTTTCAGTTTCCACTGAGGATTAGAGCTCATGAGATTTCCGATGAAATTTTCTGGCTTCGTCCTGTTCGTTCCGTCGATTAGCAAATTCAGATTGTAAGTTAATTATAAGTCAATTAACTTTCAGATTAATCGAGGATTATCCTTTCTTCTCCCTCTATTTCAGGTGTTATTCTTATCTGATTAATCCGTAAAGAATTGAATTTCTTTGAAGTTTACTTTGTGTTCATCTCTGTGTTGAATTTTCCTAGAAGGGTATAAAATTGTGCCCGATTGTGTATGTGTTGAATTTTTCCAGCGGAATCTCTTGAAACTTAAAGAAATATGAACTGTTTGAATATGTTCTTCGTTTAGCATTGAGTATTCAAATCTATGATGAATTTACCACATGGAATGCAATGATCTGAGGGTATTTTCAAAATAGGAAAGTTGAAAAAGCTATTTGTTTGTACATTATTATTTCGTGAATACTGCCTTGTGATTGTGGTAATGTATGAGTTGAATGGAGGCAGTGAATAAGATGTTGTGTTTGAGTACTCATCACTGAGGCATAAGGAAACAAAATGCTTATCTTCATTTACTTGATGTGAAACTACAGTTTAGTGGTTCTTTCTTTGAAATTTTGGTAGATTCAATTTGTTTAGAATGTAGAGAACCTTGTGAAATTTCTATTGATTTTCACTTAAAATAGTGTTGCTATGCCATTGTAACCCAACAGACGCAATTGTCTCTTTTATTGCATTACATATAAAGTTAGAATACATTGAACTACCGTAGTGTTTCAAATATCAGTAAGGTAGAGCTGATCTGCCAATTATGCATTGGTATCAAACTCAGTTTTAGATATGAACATCCATAATGGGCTTTACTTGCTTTTAGGCGCGTTATTTAATAATGTGCCTTCCTAAAATTGGGTACACATTTATGTTACCCAAATTCAAATCTCAACGTTAAATAAAATATGTTATGGACTGCGGGTGCATTTATGTAACGTGGTTCGAAATGTATTTTAAATGACGTTGCAATCTTTCTTTAATTAATTAATTAAAAGTGGGTATAAAGTTTAAAATACACATAGGCTTAAAATGTATTAAAGTCAGATAATAGGCCAATTATGACTGTTGAACGACCATGCTAGATCTATGAAACTCGGGAATTCCTAACACCTTCTCCCGGGTTAACAGAATTCCTTACCCCGATTTTTGGTTCGCGGACTGTAATACAGAGTCAATCTTTTCCTCGATTCGGGATTTGAACCAGTGACTTGGGACACCGTAAATCTCCCAAGTGGAGATTCTGAATCTCTTAATAAAGTAATCCCGTTTCGATTGTCCTTTAATTGGAAAAAACTCCCTTTATTATACCCTCTTTAGGGGTGTAGTGAAAAAGGAAGTGTGACTAACCCTACTCATTTTCACTCAGAGACGCTGCCCTGAAACCCCTTCGTCTCTCAAAATCTCTCCAATTTTCTTGAAACCCTAATCCACTTCTACCACTTTCAACCGCTATCTCACCGGAATCCATGCCTTCTCAGGCCATGGATGGCCTATACTCACCCCCTCCACCCTTAAACGCTTGGTGCTCGAAGTTTTGAGGTCTGACCTTGATGGTGTCCGTTCAGATCATCTCTGATTCAAGGTTCCATGGCCTCTGCGGCTTTACTCCGGCATATTCAAAGCGTTTCGAGCCTGGTTCTGACTCACCCGACTCAAGATCGGACCTTTTTCCAAGCCTTTCTCATTCTAGGGTTCCTCTGAAACCCTAGCTATTCGAGGTTTCTCTAATTGTCTTCTTAAATCTAGTTTATATCTCTACTCTACTGGAGTTTTTAAATATTTTCTCCAATTTTTCTTTCAAAAATTACTTATCTTCGATTTAGGGTTTCCGAAAGTTTCAAGATAATCTCTGACTCTTCTTCTTCGTTTGTTTATGGGTATCTTTCTATGCTATGTTCTTATGTTTTGTTTTTCTACCTTGCATGATCTTCTACTATGTTCTTATATTTTCATGTTCTTCTAATGTGCTCCGTTCTTTCTTCTACTATATCATGCTCTCACATGTTTATATTGCTATGTTTCCTTATGTGTTCTTTTGCTGGGCTTTTCTTAAATCTTTGTGTTCCTACTAAGTTTTTAAATTCTTTGTTTACCTTTCACTAGACCTTTGTTTGAGTTTTTTTTTTTACAAAACATGGTTCTTCTACTATTTTCCTAAGAGTTATACTGCCTCTTTTTCTCTTCTGAACTTGTTTAAGTTCCAAGCTATTCTTAAAATGTGTTCCTTCTACTCTCATCGGCTTTAAATCAGTTTCTTCACTCTATTTGGTTCGAATTTGCTATTGTATTTGTTTGTTTTCTCATGAGTCTCTGAAAGAGATCTCTGAGCCCGTTTCAATTATATGGCTCCTCGTCTCTGTATCTGATTCGACTTAGAAACACTAGAATTTGGCAGTTTTGACGAGGTTCATTTTTTGTTTGAACTAGGGTTCTACTTTGGAACCCTTGACTCTCTCAGACTCATTTTGAGTCTAAAAACTGGATTTGAACCTCTTTGTTTATGAGTCTGAGCTCCTCCATGCTAGACTCTTCTGATTGGCATGGCAGTTCTTTCTTGTTTAAGAATGTCTATATGCTTTTATATGTGTGTTGAACCCTTCTTCAAAAGGTTTTCCAACTTGTGATTGATTCAGAATTCCATTTAATAAGGTTCGATTGATTGTTAACAATTTTCTTTAAGTAAAAAACCCTTCTTCACTTTTTCTAACTAGATTCATTCATACCAAAACTCAGACTTTGTGATTTACTGGCTGTTGATTGATTTCCTTTCCTTATTTGCACAAACCGTGTGCTATCAGACTTTTTCCTTAAATAAGTCCCTGTGTATTTACCCTTTTTGTGCTGCTTTGGAAAAATATTTGATCAACCTCTTTCCTTAATTGTTTTACACATTTGAAATCAGAATCCCTTAGTTGAAGGGAAACTTATGTAATTGATTTCAAAACTATTTTCTTACCTATTTCTACTTGCCTTTCTGCACTATGAAGGGCATGACCCTTCTACACGTTCAACACACACATTACTGACTGAATACATTCAATTTCAATACTCTTACACTTCACACTCTCAATTCTACACTCTACTCTCTTCTGAGATCTTCTGACTATTTGCTTGCAATTTTGCTTTACAAGACTACTGCTTTTCTTTTCTTGTTTCCCTGAAACTGGTATGCTCTAATTCAGTTTTCTGCATTATCCCTATGTGTTTGCTTTACATCTTCTAAAATTTTGTCTACTTTGCTGTCTATGTTAAATATTAAATATATTGTTCTCTTCGCGTCTGTTGCTGTTTTGAATCCCCATACCCCCATTCCCTTTCATGTGTTTGAGTTAAAGTTCAAACCATGGAAACATCCTAATTGTTGCTCATGCCTGGACTTGATCCTTTAATGGATCCTAACTCCCAAACAATGTGGCTAACATGCTGGTTGGGGTGTGCCAGCTTTTCCAATTGCTGGGTATGACTACCAGCCTTTCTTGGCTTTCCCCAAAATTCCCTCTATGCACTTACACTCTCTCCTAGATTCTAGGTTCTGCCCCTCCTATGAGCCTTGCTTTAGGGCCTCGAGCTCCCTCTGAACTTGGACAATTGAGGGTTGTCCCTTCCACACTTCACCTAACCCAACTCGGTAATAAATTTGGGGTGTAAAAACTGCCGGGAGTCCATTTGAGACTCTTAGGGAACTCTGACACATCCATAATAAGAGAAAGGCTTTGGAGTTTGTTTACTTTATGCTTCGGACAGAAGTCTGAATCATGCACTTCTTGGTTGGGATTTTTTAGCTTTCTAATGTAATTTTACTGTACTTTTCTTTATTCATTCTGGGCTGTAATAATTTTTAATAACTCATGGGGTTTTAGTGAAAATGGGAGGGTCAGTCATGTATGCATAAGGGTAGATATCATGTTCATAGATATTGTCACGACCCTAGTTCACCGATCGTGAACATGTCGTGATGGCACCTAGTCCCCACGACCAGGTAAGCCAAGTATTGAAGAAAAGATATAATAATTGTGGAAAAACCAATTAAAACTGAACATTTGAAAAATAACAACTGAGTATAAGGTCGTCCGGCCTGTACAACTCTAAGAATATGCGGAAGTTTACAACCAAATCCCAAAACCCGGAAACTCACGGGAAAACACTTGCTAATAGAATTCCAGTAAGTACTCTAATCACCAGAATAACTACATAACAAGTATGATAGGATAACAGCTCTACAATTAGAATAAGGAAGAAGACTCTTCGGTCTGGGGACGCTGCAGATATACCTCGAAGCCTCCATATGTCTCCTCGCCTCAAGGATAGTACGCTGAGTAGAGGTACCTGTATGATCTGTACACGAAAAACATGCGCAGGAAGGGCATGAGTACACCACAACGATACTCATTAAGTCCCAAGCCGAACCTTGGTTGGGTAGTGACGAGGAAAGGTCAGGGGCCTACTGAGGCAAAAATATAATAGTAGCAATAATTAACAATGTAGAAATCTGACCAAATAATAAATGCAACAGTGCAGTAAGGCAAATCAATGAAACAATGATAGCTACCAGGATAAAGCAGAAACACAGAGTAACCACTACTCAATCTCAAGTACCAATGAGGGTCTCCCTGGATACCGTCCTGTAGCCCTCTCCTCAACTGTCCAATGGATCACCCGGGATACCATCCCGTAGTCTAACTCTCATACCAGTATCGAAGAATCTCCCGGGATACCGTCCCGTAGTCCAATCATTTATGTGCAAGGGATCTCCCGGGATATCATCCCGTATTCCCAAAATAAAAGTGCAGGGGGATCTTCCGGGATACCGTCCCGTAGTCCCAAAATAAAAGTGTAGGGGAATCTCCCGGGATACCGTCCCGTAGTCCCAAAATAAAAGTGCAGGGGGATCTCCCGGGATACCGTCCCGTAGTCCCAAAATAAAAGTGCCGGGGGATCTCCTGGGATACCGTCCGTAGTCCCAAAATAAAAGTGCAGGGGGATCTCCCGGGATACCATCTCGTAGCCCAACATAAAAGAGCAATCACGGCCAGAAATACATCAAGGGATAAGTATGAAAAAAATAGAGTAGCAGATAGAGCTAGCCTAGCATGCTTCACGTAGTACAATTGAACAACTTAAGCAATTAGGAAATTATGCCAGTTAGGTATGTTGTCCTAGTCTAGCGCAAGTAATAAGCTTCAAGTAAGATAAGGCAAATAAGAAAGAAAGTTAAATATTAACAAGTTAAGTAAAATTGAATTTTCATCAATCAGCTCGAGTATGCGCTCATCACCACGCGTACAAGGCACTCACATATCAAGAACAAATCCTAAAGGGAAAGGTCCCCTACACAAAGTTAGACAAGCCACTTACCTCGAACCGGCTCAAAATCAATCCAACACCACGTTCTTGCCACGAGTATCCGACTCCAAATGGCTCAAATCTACTCAATTCAATTACACATCGTAAATAATATTCCAAACAACCGATTCTACTATAAAAATTAATGCTAGGGCGCAAAAATAGGTAAAATAACCAAAATACCCCTCGGGACCCACGTCTCGAAACCGGGTAAAATTTACATTTTCAGAAACCTCGCACTCTCACGAGTCTAACCATATCTAAATTACAAAATTCCCATATCATTTCGACCTTCAAATCAGTGATTCTATCCAAGAGGGTTTTCTACCACTTTCAACAAAATTCTCAGATTAAACACCTAAACTTGTAATAGATTCGAGTTATTCAACCAAAATTGACTTAAGAACACTTACGCCGTTGTTCTCCAAAACAATCTGTCCAAAAATTGCCCAAACCGAGCTCCAAATCGTTAAAAATGGGAAATGGGAATGAAGTCCCATTTCCAAAACATAAACATTCTGTCCAGACCATTTTCCGCTTCTGCGGTCCCGCTTTTGCGAAATAACCATCAGCTTCTGCGGTCTCCTTCAAAGCCCGACCAACCGCTTATGCGGTCTTCCCGTTGTAGAAGCGAGTCCGCTTTAGCGGAACAATATACGCTTCTGCGGTTCCTGGCCAAACGCCCACTTCCGCTTATGCGACTGCCTGGCCGTTTAAGCGGCTCCAAAATTGCAAAAGCAAAAATACCAGAAGCAGCAGGCCTAAAATCTTCATAAGTCCAAAAATTTTCCATTTAGCCATCCGAATTCATCCCGAGACCCCTGGGACCTCAACCAAAAGTACCAATACCACCTAATACCTCATTCAAACTTGTACCAATCCTTAAAATACCTAAAACAACACCGAAAATCCAATTAAATCAATGATTCAAGACTAAGAACTTCAAATTCCAACAAAACACGCTTTAGATAAAAAATCTAACCGAACCTTACCCGAATGACCTGAAATTTTGGACACATGTTCCAAATGACATGACGGAGCTACAACAACTTCCAGAATTCAAATCTGACCCCCGGATCAAAAACTCACTATCGGACCGGAAACTTAAAAAATTCAAACTTTGGCATTTCAAGCCTAAATGAGCTACGAACCCCCAAGATACATTCTCAACATGCTCCCAACCTCGAAATAACCTAACGGATCTAACGGAACCATCGGATTTCCATTTCGAGGTCGTATTCACACTGTTTCGAATACAGACCATTTTTTAACTCTTAAGCTCTCATTTAGGGACTAAGTGTCCCAAAATGCTCCGACTCCTAACACCGAACGACCCAGTAAATCAAAATAGCAGAAAAGAACTTAGGGAAAGCAGTCAATGGGGAATCAGGGTGTAAATCCCAAAAATTACCGGCCGGGTCATTACATCCTCCTACACTTAAACATTCGTTCGTCCTCGAACGAGCATAGAGAACATACCTGAAGTAGCAAAAAGATGAGGGTACTGGATGCGCATAACCTGCTCGGTCTCCCAAGTCGCCTGCTCTGTCGGCTGACCCTGCCACTGGACCTTCACCGAGGCAATGTTCTTTGACCTCAACTTCCTGATATGCCTTTCCAAAATGGCCACTGGCTCCTCAACATAGTATAGATCCTTGTTCAACTTGACTTAACTGAAATCCAATACGTGCGACGGATCATCGTGATATCTCCAGAGCATCGAAACATGAAATACCGGATGAACTCCGGCTAGGCTGGGAGGTAAGGAAAGCTCATAAGCAACCTCCCCAACTTGCCTCAAGATCTCAAAAGGCCCAATAAACCTCGGACTCAGATTCCCTTTGTTTCCAAACCTCACGACGCCCTTCATAGGCGAGACCCGAAACAGAACCCGCTCACCCACCATATATGCAACATCACGAACCTTCTTGTCCGCATAACTCTTCTGTCTGGACCGGGCTACACGGAGTCTATCCTGAATCACCTTAACCTTCTCCATTTCATCCTGAACCATCTCTGTGCCCAATAGCCTGGCCTCACCCGGCTCAAACCAACCCACTGAAGATCTACACCTCCTACCATATAAGGCCTCATACGACGCCATCTGAATGTTGGACTGATAACTGTTGTTATAAGAAAACTCCGCTAGTGGCAGGAAATAATTCCATGACCCTCCAAACTCAATCACGCACGCACAGAGCATATCCTCCAGAATCTGAATAGTGCGCTCCGACTATCCGTCTGTCTGGGGGTGAAATGCTGTGATCAACTCCACCCAAGTGCCTAACTCCTACTGCACGGCTCTCCAGAACCGCGATGTAAACTGAGTACCTCTATCTGAGATTATAGAAAATGGAATACAATGCAAACAAACGATCTCCCTGATATAAATCTCCGCCAGCCGCTCCAACGAATAAGTGGTACACACAGGTATGAAATGAGCGGACTTGGTCAGACAGTCCACAATGACCCAAATAGAATCAAACTTCTTCACGGTCCGTGGGAGCCCAGTACGAAATCTATGGTGATACGCTCCCACTTCCACTATGGGATCTCAATCTGCTGAAGCAACCCACCCGGACGCTGGTGCTCATACTTCACCTGCTGGCAGTTGAGGCATCTATGCACATAGTCAACTATATCCTTCTTCATCTGCCTCCACCAGCAGTGCTGCCTCAAGTCCTGATACATCATCGCGGCACCCGGATGGATGGAATACCATGAGCTATGGGCCTCTGCTAGAATCAAGTCTCGAAGATCATCGACATTGGGCACACAAATCTGGCCCTGCATCCTCAATACCCCATCATCCCCGATGGTCACATCCCTAGCATCACCACACCAAACTCTATCCTGAAGAACAAGGAAGTGAGGGTCATCATACTGCTGCTCCTTGATACAATCAAATAGGGAAGACCGAGAAACCACACAGGCTAGAACCCGACTGGGCTCCGAAAGGTCCAATCTCAGGAACTGGCTGGCTAAGGCTTGAACATCCATCGCCATAGGTCTCTCTGAGACTGGTAAATATGCCAAACTCCCCAAACTCTCCGCCCGGTAACTCAAGGCATCGGCTACCACACTGGCCTTGCCCGGGTGATAAAGAATAGTAATATCATAATCCTTTAACAACTCCAACCATCTCCTCTCACACATATTCAGGTCTTTCTATTTAAGCAAGTGCTGCAAACTCCAATGGTCAGTATAGATCTCACAAGGCACCCCATACAATTAATGATGCCAGATCTTCAAGGCATGAACAATAGCAGCTAACTCAAGATCGTGGACAGGGTAGTTCTTTTCATGCACCTTCAACTGTCTGGACGCGTAGGCAATCACCCTACCGCCTTGCATCAACACCGCTCCAAGTCCAATCCGTGAGGCATCATAATAAACTATATAGGACCCCAAACCGATAGGCAGCATCAACATTGGGGCTGAAGTAAAAGCTATCTTGAGATTTTGGAAGCACGCCTCACACTCCTCTGTCCGCTGAAATGGGGCACCCTTCTGAGTCAATCTAGTCATAGAGGTCGCAATCGATGAAAACTCCTCCATAAAGCGGCCGTAATAACCCGCCAAGCCAAGGAAACTACAAATCTCTATAGCTGAGGAGGGCCTGGGACAACCCTGCACGGCCTCCACCTTCCTCGGATCCACTCGAATGCCCTCACTCGATAATACATGCCCTAGAAATGGCACAGAACTCAGCCAGAACTCACATTTTGAGAAATTTGCATATAATTTCTTCTCTCTTAGAGTCTGAATCACTACCCTCAGGTGCTGCTCATGATCTTCCCGACTCCGAGAATATAACAGGATATCATCAATAAAAACAATCACGAATGAGTCAAGATATGGCCTGAATACACAGTGCATCAAATGCATAAAAGCTGTCGGGGCATTAGTCAGCCCAAAAGACATAACAAGGAACTCATAATGACTATATCAAGTCTTGAAGGCATTCTTCGGGATATCTGGCTCCCAAATCTTCAACTGATGATAACCTGAGTGCAAATCAATCTTGGAAAACAACTTTGCGCCCTGAAGTTGGTCAAACAGATCATTAATTCGAGGTAAAGGATATCGGTTCTTCACTGTAACTTTGTTCAATTGGCGATAATCAATGCACATACGCATAAAACCATCTTTTTTCTTCAAAAACAACACAGGAGCACCCCATGGCGAAACACTAGGTCGAATAAAACACTTACCAAACAATTCCTTCAATTGATCCTTCAACTCCTTCAACTCAGGAGGAGCCATGTAATACGGAGGAATAGAAATGGGCTGAGTGCCCGGTAACAGATCAATGCCAAAATTGATGTCTCTATCGGGCGGCACGCCCGGAAGATCAGCTGGAAACACATCGGAGAAATCTCGTACCACTAGAACTGAATCAAGAGAAGGGGTGTCAACACTGACATCTCTCACATAAGCTAAATACGCGCTACACCCTTTCTTAACCATACGTTGAGCTTTAAGGAAGGAGATAACTCTACCGGGAATATGATCTAATGTACCACTCCACTCAATACGTGGAATACCTGGCATTGCCAGCGTCACGATCTTAGTGTGACAATCAAGAATAGCATGATGGGGCGACAACCAGTCCATGCCCAGAATAATATCAAAGTCAACCATACCGAGTAATAATAGATCTGACCTGGTCTCAAAACCACGAATACTAACCAGACATGACAGATAAAAGCGGTCCACAACAAGAGAATCTACCACAGGAGTAGAAACAAAAATGGGGGCACTCAAAGAATCCCTAGGCACACCCAAATGCGAAGCAAATTAAGAGGACACACATGAATAAGTAGAGCCTGGATCGAATATCTACCACAGGAGTAGAAACATAAATGGGGGCACTCAAAGAATCCCTAGGCATACCCAAATGCAAAGCAAAATAAGAGGAGACATATGAATAAGTAGAGCCTGGATCGAATAGAACCGATGCCTCTCTGTGACAAACCAGAATAATACCTGTGATGACAGAATCAGAGGTAACCGCCTCAGTACGAGCAGGAATGCAATAATATCTGGCCTGACCCCTCTCACAAGGGCGACCCCTATCTCCCCAGCCTCCGCCCCTAGCTGGCTGGGTAGGTGGGGCTGCAGTGGGAGCTAGAACCATAGCCTAAGAACTCTGAGAAGCACGCTGTGGCTGAGCAGTATTTAAAGATGCACCCCTACCAAGTCTGGGGTAGTCCCTAACAATATGACGTGTATCACCACACTCGAAACAAGATCTGGGAAGACGTGGTGGCTGTGACTGACTGGAGCTAGGTCTGCTGGACTGACCTTTGGAAGTACCTCACGCAAGAGGCGCGCTAGAAACTGGAGGTGCGTAATAAGGCTCCTTAGGTGCAGGCGAAGCTGGAGTACTACAGGCTGCTGGCAAGGCTGAATGTACAGGTCGACCAGAATAACCCCTACCATAACGACCGGCTGAAGGGGTACGGGCACTGGAGTAGTGACGCGACTCTCGAGACCTCTTGGCCTCCCTCTCCCCTCGCTCACTGGCGAGCATACCCTCAATCCTCCTAGCAATGCTCACTACCTATTGGTAAGGAATATCCATCTCTAACTCGCGATCCATGCTGGACCAGATGGGTGGAGTAAAACCCTCGATAAACCTCCAAACTCTCTCCCGAACTGTGGCAACCAAAGCCGGTGCATGTCTATCCAACCTGGTATAATGGACGGCATACTCTGAGACTATCATATCACCCTTGCGCAAATGCTCAAACTTCACGTGCCATGAATCCCTGAGGCTCTAGTGAAAAAACTCCCTAATAAACATGTCTAAGAACTGGGTCCAAGTCAGTGAGGCAGACTCGATTGGACTGTCCAACTCATAAGTATGCCACCAATCATAGGCGGCTCCCCGAAGCTGAAAGGTGGTGAAATAAATCCCACTAGACTCCACTATGGCCATAGTGCAAAGAATGCGATGAATCTCCTCAAAGAATCCCAAGGCGTCATCTGATGCTAGGCCACTGAATACTAGTGGATCATATTTCTTCAACCTCTCTAGCCTACGCTGCTCGTCCTCGGAGACAGCTGACCCATCCCCGGGCTGTGCTGGTGCTGCAGGCCGTACACGAATAACGTCTAGGACCTGCTCCATCTGCACTCTCTGCTCAGGAGTGCGGGCTGCGGGAGTCTCGGACCCTCACCTGGCCTGGGATGTGGCTGCAGGAAGGGGAAGCAACCCCGCCTGAGCCAAGGTAGTGTACATGCTCATGAACTGAGCCAGAGTCTCCTGGAGCGCTGGAGTAGTAGTAGTTGTGGTAGGTGTACCAGGTGCCTGGGCTCCAACTGGAGCTGCTGGTGGCACCTCAGCGGCAGCTCGCGCGGGTGATGGGGCTGCACCTCGTGTGCGTCCTTAACCTCTACCCCGGCCCTGTCCTATGACGGCAGCAACTGAGGGCGCGGGTGCCCGGTCCTTTCGTGTAGCACGTGTCCTCACCATCTGTGAGAGAATAGAAGACAAAAGTTTAGAATTGATGTCAAAATATCACATGACAAGGAATTCAAAAGAACTGAAGATCTTTCCTAAACAGTTACATAGCCTCTCGTAGATAAATACAGACGTCTCCGTACCGATCAGCGAGACTCTAATAAACCGGCCTGTGTCCCGTGACTCCTATGAACCTAGAGCACTGATACCAACTTGTCACGATCCTAGTTCACCAATCGTGAACATGTCGTGATGGCACCTAGTCCCCACGACCAGGTAAGCCAAGCATTGCAGAAAGGATATAATAATTGTCGAAAAACCAATTAAAACTGAACATATGAAAAATAACAACTGAGTATAAGGTCGTCCGACCTATACAACTCTAAGAATATGCGGAAGTTTACAACCAAATCCTAAAACCTGGAAACTCATGGGAAAACACAGGCTAATAGAATTCCAGTAAGTACTCTAATCTCCAGAATAACTACATCAAAAGTATGATATGATAACAGCTCTACAAATATAATAAGGAAGAAGACTCTTCGGTCTGCGGACGCTGCAGATATACCTCGAAGTCTCCGTATGTCTCCTCGCTTCAAGGATAGTGTGCCTGAGTAGAGGTACCTATATGATCTGCACACGAAAAACATGTGCAGGAAGGGCATGAGTATACCACAGCGTTATTCAGTAAGTTCTAAGACTAACCTTGGTTGAGTAGTGACGAGGAAAGGTCAGGGGCCTACTGAGGCAAAAATATAACAGTAGCAATAATTAACAACGTGGAAATCTGACCAAATAATAAACGTAGCAGTGTAGTAAGGCAAATCAACGAAACAATGATAACTACCAGGATAAAGCAGAAACATAGGGTAACCACAACTCAATCTCAAGGACCAATGAGGGTCTCCGAGGATACCGTCCTGTAGCCATATCCTCAACTATCCAATGCATCACCCGGGATACCATCCCGTAGTCTAACTCTCATACCAGTATCAAAGAATCTCCCGGGATACCGTCCCGTAGTCCAATCATTTATGTGCAAGGGATCTCCCGGGATATCATCCCGTATTCCCAAAATAAAAGTGCAGGGGGATCTTCCGGGATACCGTCCCGTAGTCCCAAAATAAAAGTGTAGGGGAATCTCCCGGGATACCGTCCTGTAGTCCCAAAATAAAAGTGCAGGGGGATCTCCCGGGATACCGTCCCGTAGTCCCAAAATAAAAGTGCCGGGGGATCTCCCGGGATACCGTCCCGTAGTCCCAAAATAAAAGCGCAATCACAGCCAGAAACACACCAAGGGATAAGTATAAAAAAAATGGAGTAGCAGATAGAGCTAGCCTAGCATGCTTCACGTAGTACAATTGAACAACTTAAGCAATTAGGCAATTATGTCAGTTAGACATGCTTTCCTAGTCTAGCACAAGTAATAAGCTTCAAGTAAGATAAGGCAAATAAGAAAGAAAGTTAAATATTAACAACTTAAGTAAAACCAGATTTTCATTAATCGGCTCGAGTATGCGCTTGTCAACTCGCGTACAAGGCACTCCCATATCAAGAACAAATACTAAGGGGAAAGGTCCCCCACACAAAGTTAGACAAGCCACTTACCTCGAACCGGCTCAAAATCAATCCAAAACCACGTTCTTGCCAGTAGTATCCGACTCCAAATGGCTCAAATCTACTCAATTTAATTACACGTCGTAAATAATATTGCAAACAACCGATTCCACTACAAAAATTAAAGCTAGGGCGTGAAAATAGGTAAAATGACCAAAATACCCCTCGGGCCCCCCATCTCAGAACCGGGTAAAATTTACATTTCTAGAAACCTCGCACTCTCAGAAGTCTAACCATACTAAAATTACAAAATTCCCATATCATTTCGACCTTCAAATAAGTGATTCTATCCAAGAGGGTTTTCTACTCCTTTCAACAAAATTCTCAGATTAAACACCAAAACTTGTAATAGATTCAAGTTATACAACCAAAATTGAGTTAAGAACACTTACCCCGTTGTTCTCCAAGAAAAACTGTCCAAAAATCGCCCAAACCGAGCTCCAAATAGTTAAAATTGGGAAATGGGAACGAAGTCCCATGTCCAAAACTTAAACATTCTGTCCAGATCGTTTTCCGCTTCTGCGGTCTCCTTCAAAGCCCGACCAACCGTTTATGCGGTCTTCCCATCGCAGAAGCGAGTCCGCTTAATCTCCGCTTCTGCGGTTCCTAGAAAAATGCCCACTTCCACTTATGCGGCTGCCTTGCCTCTTAAGCGGCTCCAAAACCGCAGAAGCGAAAATACCAGAAGCAGCAGGCCTAAAATCTTCATAAGTCCAAAAATTCTCCGTTTAGCCATTCGAATTCATCCCGAGACCCCCGGGACCTCAAGAAAAAGTACCAATACCACCTAATAACTCATTCAAACTTGTACCAATCCTTAAAACACCTAAAACAACACCGAAAATCTAATTAAATCAAACATTCAAGCCTAAGAACTTCAAATTCCAACAAAACACGCTTTCGATCAAAAATCTGACCGAACCTCGCCCGAATGGCCTAAAATTTTGCACGCACATCTCAAATGACATGACGGAGCTATAGCAACTTCCAGAATTCAAATCCGACCCCCGGATCGAAAACTCACTATCGGACCGGAAACTTCAAAAATTCAAACTTCGGCATTTCAAGCCTAAATGAGCTACGAACCCCCAAGATACATCCCGAATACGCTACCAACCCTGAAATAACCTAACGGAGCTAACCAAACCGTCGAATTTCCATTCCGAGGTCGTCTTCACACTGTTCCGAATATGGACCATTTTTCAACTCTTAAGCTCTCATTTAGGGACTAAGTATCCCAAAACGCTCCGACTCCTAACACCGAATGTCCCGGCAAACCAAAATAATAGAAAAGAACTTAGGGAAAGCAGTTAATGGGGAATCGGGGCATAAATCCCAAAAACGACTGGCCAGGTCATTACAGGTATTTACTTCTGCAATCACGTCTTGTTCTCACTTCTGCATTTTTCATATAGAAACCAAGCCTATAGGTTCTGCATTTCATGTAGACATCCTCTTTATAGGTTCTGCATTTCATACATAGATACCATGTCTATAAGTTCTGCATTTCTGCCTATCATGTAGAGAACATGTGTATAGAGTTTCCTGAATTCTGCATGTGCATCTATCAATAAGCAAACATATTTATAGGTTTAAATAACAAACATCATTCTAGATACCATGCCTATAGGACTTTCTACGCTTTTATTTCGACTATAAGCATTTTAAAATCAATAACGCTTAGAAAGTATGCCTATAGGAGTAATCAACTAATCTGAACCGACCACTCACTTATGAGTTTAAAATCAGTAACAACATTGCTTAAATGTCTGCAGAACTTATGTTCCTGCAGTTAATAAGTCTTCTTTTGGAATCAGTATATCTCTCTCCCGTATAATTAGATATCATGCCTATAGGTCTCCCTTAGGCAAGCTATAAGTTGAATTAGCTAATGAATCGGGCTTCATTAATTCCAACCTACAGGCAGGTCTGATTCTTGTTTCTTATCTGAAATGTGTAATAAACCAGTATGCCACCTCCGTTTAAGTTTAATTCGGACCATAACCAGTACATCCAAGACATGGTAAACAATCTGTCTTTAAGTAAGGAGGCCTTTTTGAGCCTTTTAATTGTTATGTGTTTCCCATAGCTGCTTTACGTGTTTTGCTGATGCCTTAGAATTTTATCCTTTTGAAACCATAAAAAGCCAAAATATCCCTTCCCTTTAGGACTAGTAGGCCCAAATTCCTCTGGGACTGATAGGATCGGGGTGGGTACTAGCATGCAATAAGTAACGAAACCATTTCGTGTTTAATACCTCAAAGGGGTGGGAAAGGGTAGATATGGATGTGATGGCCGGTGCACTAATACCACTTGTAACCCATCTTCTGAGGAGCGATTACCGAGTATTGCATTGATCCAATCCATATTATTTGTAAACCTAGGACCCTCTCCCTTTATTTGTTTATTTTCAGAATTTTCAAGCTATTTTCCTCAAATTTTCAGATTTCTTTGTTTCTTCAGAACATTAATTTATTTGCAGCCATAATGTGACAATCCCTCATATTTGAAACCTTTATTCGCTTATTTGTTACTTAAAGTCACAATTGTAGCATGACCAGGAACCACACTAGTGGATCTTGAGGGGTGCCCCACACATTTCCCTCGAGATAATTTCTAACCCTTACCCAAATCTCTGGTTTCTAAATCAAAACCCTCTTAGTGTCCTAATGCACTTTAATCATTAGGGGCAACTCTTCAATTAAAACCCAATTCCCAAAAGGGAACGAGTTGTCCTCTCAAATGTCATAAACCCGATTTTGCGAGAAAAAGGGTGCATCGACAAACACGTTGTCAAGTATTTTTTGCATGTTAAAATCCGTAAATGTAGTATTGAATGAAACATAAAGACATAAAAAGAAAGGAAAAAGAGGATGAAGTTAGTACGCACAATGCGGAAATGGTAACAAAGTAAACAAGGGAGTGAGGGTGGGGAGAGACATGATGTACCAATTCTAAGAAGCATCTAAAGGAAAGCACATGTTATGAACACATTAAGCAGAGATTTGCATACGAGTTCAAATAAAGGGAAAATGGGGAAAAGGGTGTACAGGTGGCAAATAAAAGGGAACTGCATTGGAATATCCATGTAATAGTGAAGATAATAAAGGCATGCTTATGAGAGAAGTCTAACTCATATAAACCAAGTTCACTTATGGTAAGAGCCTAAAAATAACTAGAAGAGTTGCCATGGTGTCGCACCCCTTTTTTTCTCGTGAAATTAGGTTTTGACACATGATAACTCATTTAAGTAAAGAAGGGCTAAAAGATAGAATCTCCATCTAATGGGTTTGAGGTGCGTTAGGGCACCTATTTTGAAGATAACTCTGTTTGACTAGTCAACATCACCAAAGATCGGGCAAGGGCTCAAAATAACCTCAAAGAGAAGGTGTTATGCATTCTTCGAGGTCCACAACTATGGGTCCCATCAAAACTCAATTATATAAATTAGTCTATTTGACCAGAGCTAAAAATAAGGAATTTGGGAAGTTCATTATTAAACACATTTAATTGATCAAAGACAAGGTGGGGGTCCTAAATTTTTTAGCCTAAAGGATCACCCCTTGCAACATAAGTAATACTTCGTAACTCCCTCAAGATGGGTTGTTACTCATATTATTCAACGGGTACAGACTATCATCTCCTGCTGCCCGATTACTATCTTTAAGTTGTTACCTAAAGCGTACTAGTTGATTCTAAATCGTACCGTATGTGTGCACTACCCGTCCCATGCCTATTGTCCAGCAGGCTTTGGACCTCTATTTAGGTAGTTCTAGACTTCAATTTAGGCTGCTCAAAATGATAAAATTATCATCGTACAAAACAGATTGAACTTCAAATAAAAGCAGTTAAGGGCTCAAGTTAACCTCCACATTTTGAAACCAAATGCACTCAAAAACATTGAGTAGTTTGAAAATTGCAGATTTTAAACTATTATTGAATCCTATAGGCATGATTCCTACGTGATTCTGGATTTTAATACATACATCAGTTTTAGATGTAAAAGCCATTTTTTTAATATGATTTCTACTCAGTTGGATACTGCTTATACGTATAAGAGGTTAAACATATAGGCATGATGTCTAGATAATTCACGTAGCAACCAATAATGGTAATTATAGGTATATGTTCAGAATCGCTTGATCGAGTCCTATAGGCATGGTTTCTAATAATGATAATGGGCACAATGTTGAAAACTCTTGAAAGGGACGAGCATATCAATAGTTAAGACTGATTTAGATCCTATAGGCATGATTTCTATAATCATAATTAAACTGGTTTTAGATCCTATGGGCATGATTTCTATAACTAAGACTGATTTCAGATCCTATAGGCATGATATCTAAATTGTAAGTTAGGCAGCGTGTAAGTGAACAGAATCTTATGCGCACATTGAGATGTTAATTATTCAATATCCTATAGGCATAATTTGAACCAAATTAAAACCCTATATGCAGGACTTCTAGCATATGATAACTGAACATGTTTGGGCATAATGACATCTTCTGAGAAAAATAAAATACCTATAGCAGGATTTCTAACACATGATAAATGAACATATTTGAGCACAGTAAAGCACCTATAAGCAGGTTTTCTACCCATTTCAATGCAAGTATAAGATAAAACCCCTTCCCCAATTTTACTAATACCCTAGAATATTATTACAAGAATTATTACAGACCCACAATTAATGGAGTACATTACAGAAATAAATAACTATAGGGAGCCAACCGTAGGCCCAAAAATACACCCGGCCTGGCCAGGCCTTCACTCCCATGGTTCATAATTGCCCAGAAATTATATCTTCATGGACATAAGGCAGCCATGAATTAAGTGGTTCATCTAGTAGGTATAAATTAGGGTTGAGCATACAGAACCAGGACCCTAGTGTGTCGGAGTTCCCAAAAGCTTCAAGAACCCAGGGCAATCCTCATACTAGGCGGCTAATATGAGAGATTTAGAGAATAACTAAGGGCCAATTCCTAGTATGTTAGAGTTCACGAGGGTCTCCAATGAACCCTGAGCAGTGCTCACACTAGGGAGTCAAAGGACAAAACTTAAGTAGCCCTGGCTTTCATCCAACAAGGAATAAGAAGTCAAAAGGACCGGATAGTAAAGGAATAGAATGACGTTAAGGGACAACACTTAAGGACAAAATCAAATTGAGCTTATAAAAACATGTAACAGACTTAATAAGTTCAACACATAATGCATATAAATAAGAATATTTGCAAGATAGATTTATAGTAAGAAGAAAAGAGAGTTCAGATTATGCTAAGTGCAGAAGGCTAGTGCCACAAGAAGGACAGTGTCACGCCCCCAAAGTCCGAGGAGCGCGACTGGTGCTCAACCGAGTAAACCCGACTGAGCAAGCCTAACAGGTTTCATACATACTACCCAACCCAACTCATAATTAAATAAGAGATGGGCTCTATTAATCATACTTAGTAAGTATTTTATTAACAATTCCATTTTATTTCCATTAGCAGCTTAAATCATAAATGTCAAAATATTACAAGTTTTGTAAATCGTTGCAAAACATCAATATTTCAATCTTAATTCCAATACTCGGCACTACCTATAACCTGTCTATGGAGCCTCTAAATACAACTAAAGAAAAATATGGAAATGCCGCCAACAAGGCTCCGGCTATACCTTACACATATACCAAAATAGACTTCAGAATAAAAGTTGCATGAGCCACGCAGGGCCCCGAGAGAAAAGGGGTTCACCAATGCAGCTAACGGAAAGTGGAGGAGGTGCTACCGCCGGTGGACTGTAGTGCCTGCTATAGATCCACCTACAATCATAACACGAATGTAGCTGCCCCGGCAAAAGGGACGTCAGTACATTTGAATTGTACTGGTATGTATAACTAAGCACCATTTTACTAGAAAGAACTATCAAACATATACAAGCAACTAATATGGGCAAATCAGAGAAGCATTTCATGTAATCTTTCATACAATTTCCACAACATAGATTAGGGCATTTCTGTCACATGTTCACCACTTTTCTCTTTACCACCGCCATTTCGAGCGGTGTCCGGTCATGACTCGACCGGCTAGGTCACCTCATTGGACGCATTACTTTCAATCCATATTTCATTTCCCATATCCGGAATTCAATATCGGCACATTACCACCATGTGTGCGACATGTTGTTCGATCACGACCCGATCGGCTAGGTCGCCTTGCCTAGGCATTACTCATTTGTCATTAGTCAACACCTCTGAATCTTTCTTTCACACATATCATATAAATTCCTTGGCACCCAAGGCCACCATTATCACATCGTTTCTCTTTTCAATATCCGTTTAACAAGTTGTGATCATAGACTCATATACCACAAAATAATTCAAGTTGCAATCATAGGTAAGTAAGCACATAGCTAGCATGAATAATTCTTTGTTTCGATGTTGGCTTATAGCCCAAGTATTTCAACACATAACTTGTACTTTTCATCCTTCTCTAATTATCAAGAATGGTACATTATTCACATTGAGGCACATCCTTCACGAATATGTAT
Source organism: Nicotiana glauca (assembly GCA_026770625.1). NCBI lineage: Eukaryota > Viridiplantae > Streptophyta > Magnoliopsida > Solanales > Solanaceae > Nicotiana > Nicotiana glauca. The sequence continues at coordinate 143,449 of MU676406.1, forward strand.
AGATAATTGCAAATCAATTAATGCGTAATAACAATCAATATACTAACCAATTCAACTCTTACCATACTTTCGTAATGACAACGGAGCTCAATTTCTAATAAAAAAGGGTTTTAGCCATACATACCTTTCATGAGCTTTCCTTTAATTACTACGATATTCTGGAAATTCTGTCAACTTCAATCTATTTTTAGACATAGCAAAATTGAACACTAATTAGGAAGATATCCATAATTCTAGCTCATTTGAGCATTTTATCAAATACTAGTTGAGCATCTGAATTTAAAATCTCTTTTACAAGATTTCCTTCATTCCCTAACCCGATCTTTACTTATTTATGTTAAGCAATCTTTCCATAAACCTAAGTTGTACATGCATGTATACACAATATTAATACACCCAAGAATCGTACCTTAATAACCCATCTTATGCTCCAAGCTCGAAATTAAAACCTAGAGTATAGAATCTTACCTCTTAGATGAAGAACTTGTAATTGGGTTCTTTGATTCTTGAAGATTGATACAAGATCGAATGATTTACATGTTGGGTTCCTCCTTCGCTATCTAAAATGCTCTCACCTCTCTCTAAAATCAGTAGAAAATGACCCCAAATGAAGCCCCAAAGGCTATATATCAAAATGGGGTCGGGTTATAAAAAGTAGAAAATTAACCCTCCGATGTCAACTATGCTACCGCAGAATCCACTGCAGAATGGGTATGCGGGCTGCAGAAGCATCGCAGAATCACTGCCCAAAAATGGGCTACACTGACCCAGTCTGCGATCAGATTTGCGTTCGCAGATAAAAAATGCGGACCGCATTGTGATTCTGCGATCGCAGATTTGACACATGATTGTGTTTTTTCCAGCCTTCGGTAATTTGATCATAACTTTGTGTAGGAATGTCCAAATAATGAAAGGTTTGAAGCGTTGGAAACTGTACTTAAAGAACTTTCATTTGATAGGTTATTCATCACCTAAAACCTTATAGATATTTAGATATTCTCGTTAAAAGTAGGGACTAGTGCAAGATCATTGGAAATTTTAACCTATTATGGACTTTTCCAATTTTTCTTAGACTTAGGCCCTTCCTTGGACCCCAAATTACTTACCACAAGACTTATACACATATTTACCAAATCCAATGGATTTACACCATATTAATAACACATAAAAATATTATAATAACCCTACGTTGCACCACGAAATCCTAGTTTACTTAGCGAAATTTTCCGGGGCCTTACATTCTCCCCCCCTTAGGATCATTCGTCCCCGAATGAGGAGTAGAGTCCGACATGAATGCTTAATATAATAAATCTCCTTTCTTACCTATCTCAAGACCTTAAATTTTTACTAACTCCTAAAATTTTTTTAGAAAATTTCGGCAGAGTCTCCTTTGTTGCTAGGCCTATGCACCTGCTAGAGAATCACCAAATCGTCTTAACAACACATCCACAACTAGACAGAGCACCACAATGTATATAACAACAATCCTAATCCCAGTATTATAAGCACTACATTATCATCAGGATACCAGACATGGACTGCACAGTTTTAGATCAAAAACCTATATGGTACCTTTCAAGCCAAAACTAATTGATATTCAATCAAGCAAAAATATTTTCCTTTCATGACACTTTCAGCCTTCCAGATGACCTTTTCAACTTACAAGCTCTATCATGACATATTCTCGAAAATAATATCAACTCCTAAACATACATAACAAGGATGACAGATAGACACATCGTATGAGTTAATTATCCATTGACTTTACCTTTTGTAATTTCCATTGTACAATTTACATTCCACTGGATATTACAATTCATGGGAACAACAACATCCCACAATTCCATCACATGGCATCATACTATCAAGAATGTCATTTCGTAGTAACCAAACAGTCATGTGTTCATAATAGTCCTTACCAGCCATTAATATAATCACAAAGATGTTCATCAACAAGAATATATTTTCATTTCAATCAAGAATCCATATAAAGCCAAGCCACGATGACTCTTGCCAGTAGTGCATCATATAGGATATTACCATGATCATATAGTTCAATCAAATGAATTCACACCCCTCTTTTATCACTACCTTCTTAGACATAAACATATGGAAACACAAAGTACACGAGGAACAGTTACGGGGAATATCATACTCCTAGTGCAACCTAATATGGAATACACTTATGTCACCCTTATTATTAACTCACATAACATCTTCAGGGGAAAATATGGAGAATAGCATGTTCATCCTTAAAACTCTAAATCTCTAGGCGAAAACTCACACTAAACTCTTGATGACTTTCAATAATTTCTCTAAGATGTGCTATCATAAACTAACCATATAATTTCCTATCCAATATATATATTATCACACTGTGAAGCTTCATCTTTGACTTGTTTGAACTTACAATACCTAATGGATCTAATACAGTGAGGAACAACAGAGTTCAAGATTATGCTGGAGTTATTCAGGAATCCATTAATGTGCTGAGCAGAGCATTTCATGATGTTATATGCTAAGAGACACATGAATGTTACTACTAACAACACTGACGTGGTTAATTATTATGAGGACATCAATTATTAGACAAATAAGTCATAGGGGTAACTCGTACATTGGCAATAGGAAACACTAAGGAGGAATACTCAAGTACGTGAACCACTCGTTTTATAGAGTATAGGAAAAATCCATTTATCAAGAATAAGAATACTCTGGCACCTTGAATGTGATACGGGTTTCAAAATACATGCAGTTGAATTACACTTTTAACATTATTTGACACACAAAATCTATGCCACAAGCCCGTGATGATGAAAAAAAGTTGAACGCTTATGAGATTATCATATTTCAGACAGCTTAACCCTTCCTGATAATTGATCATATACGAGGGAACTAAAGATACGACCAAACTTGTCTTTCAAATCGATATGCTCATGATATTTGCAAAAATCTGAAGGAATCTAATCTCATCCTTTTCTCAAGTAAAACCACATAGCTCGGACATCTAAGTGTTGGGATGAAATCATGCACTGGTTAGAGGCGTTCTAATGGTTAACATTGTAAACACGTGATTTTTGACCCTCCCCGAGAATTTCCACATTTTTAGCATAAATATTTAATTTAGGCCTAATATAGCTATTTTAGCTAATTTTGACTATTTTACTTTATTTCATTACAAAAATAAAAAAATACCAAAAAAAATATATAAATTTTAGTTTATGTATTGGTCGTAAACTTGAAAAATACAAAAATAGTACATTATTTTTTATTTTTATATAATTTTGAAAATTATAAAAAATAGTGTCATTAATATTTTGTAATCATTTCAAACTTGAAAAATACAAAAAATAATACTCTATATTTTTATCTTTATATAAAAACGAAAATTGCAAAAAATAGTTCTATTAATGTTTTGTTGTTATTTTAAATCTTGAAAAATATATAAATAGTTTTTTCTTATTTTATAGTTATTTTGCCTGCGTAGGATCAATTAAATAACTTCGTGTCCTTATTCTCGGTTCCGGGCAAAGAATAATACTCGGGTTCAAACTACCCGGTTTTAAGCTTAATTTTCGGACCTAGCCCATAATAACCCGAGCCCACCACACGTGAGGAACACGGACAGAACACGAGACCTTGAACCCTAAACCCACGTGAAGACCCATCACCCTTGGTCTCTCAGGTGGGCCATTTTCAAATATTTTCCAACGGACACAATAGACAAACATATACATAGACGGACATAACGTTATGGAGGGGAGGGGAAAATAACGTTTTTTTTAAGGGAGGGGAATACAAAAAGCAATTAAAAAGAGGGGTAACAGAGATTCACGTTTTGGGGGGAAATATATATACACACGGGAGATATACAAAGAGGGGGTGAACAGATTTCGGTTTTGAAAAGGATAGAGATACCACTGTTCATCTTCTTCTGAAAAAGAAAACTAACGGAAAACCCTAGAAAAAAGAACCTAAGCCCGCCTCCTCCATCGCCCACCAGCACCTGAGCAGCCCCGTCCCCATCTGCTTCTGCTTCGTCCCCACGACCTCATACACAATGGACGCCAGGGGCTTCATTTTTGACGTTACTGTTCATCGTCTTCTTCATTGTTGAAGAAGACGAACGACCAAGAAGCTCCGTCGACTTCAACCCAGCCCCATTTCCTTCGTCGAGCAGCAGGAACCAACCACATTAGCCCTTATCCACAACAAACACACACACACAGTCGTCAACCAGCCGTCAACGACGCTCGTCGTTCCTTCACCATCTCCACAGCGTCGTCGACCAGCGGCTCCATCCGAACAACAGCGAACAGCTGCTGCTGTTGCTTCACGTTCTCCTCCAGTCCAGCCCGCGACCAC